>ML369825.1:0-59487 GCA_005239525.1 Nicotiana knightiana | reverse complement strand
GGAGTATATTTGATGATAATTTTATAAATTTGACAACATTAGGATGTAATAATTGGATGATTCTACTTTTTGTTTATCTTTAATAGTTGTTATATTTATTAGCATTTTTAGTTGTTTATCTTTAATTTGTGTTTGTTTTAGTATCTTTTATATTTTTCTTATTAGTGTTCATAATAAACCTTTGTTTTTCTTAATGCATAGGTTCTTTCTAAAGGTGGTCTTTTTTCTGAACAGGGTTACTCTTCCCGACGATGGATAGTGTGATAACTTTCTTAAGGGAATGAGTCAGTTTCATGTTTAGATAAAAATAAGAGTAAGTAGTAATGAATAAAATCCCTAACTAAGTCATTCTCTAAAAAGAGTTATTTTTGCTTCATGTGGCACAAACATACTTAACTGCATGCTTGTGGTTTGAAACAAGGTTTTTGGAAGAAATAACTCTAGCTTAGTGACTTTGATGTTCTTAAGTTTACTTGGATAATCATTTGGTGGTTAAATAGACCATAGTGATCTTTAACTTGATTGTGATCATTGTGGGCTTTAGACTCCATCCTATTTTACTATCTAGTTGCATGAGACGTGAGTTGAATTCCTGTTGCTAGTCCAAGTACTTGAGTTAATAGTATATAACTTGCACGAATATATTTCCAGGAAAAATTCTAAGTCTGCTTGGTTTGAAAAATGATTGTAGGTTTTCTTTGGACTGTTTGAGCTTTCTATTGCCATCCTATTATCATTATTCCTAGTCAACCCCTTTAAGCCTTTTAGCCTTTCTCTATTGGTAACTATGCTACAAGACTTTACTCGTTCGACCATAATCCTCTCTTGGCACCCGAACCTTTCTTAGCACCTATATGTAATAAGTGGCCCAAAGCCTATGTTTAGGGGGAAAGTTAAGGAACCTAAAAGAGGTATCAAGGCATTGGAAGGAGACAAAATAAATGATCGCCACGAAAGAGAAAGTAAGAAAAGAAGAACTAAAAGAAAAAGCAAAAAGAAAATAAAAAAGGAGATTGCTGAAATGCAAATGAGGCAAGTATCTCTAGTATGAGTATCAAGGGAGAAAAATAAAGAAATTAACAATAATGAGTGATGAAAAGTCTCTCTATCCCCCAAGAAAAAGAAATCCCTCTAAGGGTTTGGCAAATATGAGTCAAGAAATGAAAAGTGGAGTGCTTAAGGAAGAATCTAACTACTTATCCAATATGGTATCCTACCCCAATCCAAAATCCATCATTACATCCCGAGAGAAGTCCTACTTGATTTTGAATCGAGTAAGCTTACATTAGTGGAGATTTTACATGACGGGCAAGCCTATGGTACTTGAATCCCTACTTATGAAATTCCTTTGTGAGAGAAGACTAAAGCCTTTATTGCTCTAGAATTTGAGTGTTACACCCTGAAGTGAGCATGGAAAATGGAAGGTAGAGGAGGAAGATTTTGGATTCCATCATGATTTACATGTAAGAACAATAGTCCTTAATGAGTGAAACCATTTTTTGACGCTCAAATGTCACACAAGAGTTACATGCAAGTGGCATATGTTTGAAACATTTGTCACCTTGTTGAGAATGCATGAGTATTGTGGGTAATTATGATCCCACCTAAATATGAATGACTTACAATTGATTCTTTGAAATGAACTTTCACTTAAAGGAGGTGGGAACTAATCTATTTTCTTGGGGACAAGCAAAGACTAGCTTGGGGGAGTTAACAAGTGTGGATTTTAACCACATATTAGTACCTTCTTGCTTTAGTTTTTAGTTCGAAAATAGTGATTTTTGTTTTAGAATCTATTTAAAGTATGTGAATTGAAGGCATGCTGGAGGATATGAGCTTAATGAAGAAATCTTACTCAAAAAATGAGATGCCCCAGCTCAATAAGTCAGAGAGGAGCAGTGCAGAGAATTGTGCGGTCCGAAGAACTTATTCTGCGGGCCACATCTTCAACAATTCACACCCATATATAAAGTATAAACAAGGCTAAATAGCATAAACATAATCAATAACAAGCATTAATATTAGATACCCATAAGCTTTTCACACTAGGGTTGGGTTACAACCCTAGATAAAATCTAGCTACTCATTCTCAAAGCAATATAAAATTAAACAGAAGAAGTAATTGAAGACATAAAAATTAAGTTAAAAGGTAAAAGTAATGGGTCTTTACTAATTTAGTCACCAATTTCCCAAAATATATAATTCTAACTGTTACCAGCTACTACAGTACAAAAGTTACCCTAAAAAAAGTGTTTCTCATCTATTTTTAGTGCACATAAATTTGCTGACAAAAATGCCCTTCAGGAGGTTCTCCGGCCGCATAATTTGGCTACGGACCACACTTTCTTTTGTTTATCTTGCAGTATGAGGGATTCTGTGGCTGCATAAAAACTTATGTAGCCGCACTTCAGCTTCTACGGCCACATAATTTGGCTGTGGATCGGGCTTCAAGGAGGCTTCAGATTTGGTCTTTTGTGACTTCTTTGATCTTGTCTGGGAGGCATTACTAAAAATTAGGCATTTCCTGATCTTTTCTATTTATTGGCCAATTTTGGTAGCTAATGGTGCCTTTTCATATGACTCATCGTAAATGACATGATTGTTTGGATTCTATAAATATGAAAGCACACATTATATCGCCACATTCAATGGATTTCAATTAGCTATATAACTAAAAGTATTTATTGTTCACACTGAGGCTTGTTCCAGAGGCAGATTTAGGATTTCGAGAACATGGGTGCACCTCTAAAAAAAAGGGGGAAATAATTAAGTATTGAACCTAGTGCATTATTCAACCTTTATGGATCACGGGTGCTAATACATAATACTGGATAAATTCTAAAAAATACGTATATAAAATACCTAATTTGGTAGAGGGACCATGGGTTCACGTGTCCCGTATTGTAAGTTATAGATACGCCCCTGGCGTGGTCACACCTCAAGTTGATAATACCCTCGTATGTGGTAATGTAACATAGAGTTGTTTTAGTTTTGCCTATGTAGGAGGATGGTGATAAATCAAAGACCTATAGTATAACAGAAAGCATTACTTGTTAACACCACCATAATCATGCGGTTGTTAATAGACTCACATGTGGTAGCGTAACATAGAGTTATTTTAATTTTATATATGTAGGAGGATGATTATAAATCTAAAGATATATAGCATAACCGAAAGCATTACTTGTTAACCACCTCTAAAATCACGCAGTTGTTAATGAACTGGTATGTGGTAGCGTAACATGGAGTTGTCTTAGTTTTTCTTATGTACAAATGGTTATAAATAAAAGGTCTATAGTATACAATGCAGTGAATAACTGGAAACCAACACATATTGAAATAGACATAGAAAGGGGTTGATTACAAACTGCGTGTCTCGAAACAAAGTTAAGTAGTTTATTGGATAACCAAATACCAACATCATCACGAATACTGTAAAACCACTTTGCAAGTGGTTTTTCTGTGGCAAGCTTTCTTGCAGATGGAATAATTATTTTTCCCCTTTTTTCGTGTTCTTCTAGGACGAGGCTCTTCTAAAATTTCTGGCCAGTGCTTAGCTTTCCTTCTCCCTTTACTAGGTACTCATCGGGTGAAAGTATTTTTATAGACTGAAGCTCTTGAGGCACCACCTATTTATCATCCTTAGGGATTGGGTAAATGGTTCCTTCGTATGCATCCAAGTATGTGTAAACATCATAGAACAGAGAGGAGTGAATGTAAATAGAAGAACCATATTTAGTCCCAAAGCTCAATCTTAATGTTGCCATTGCATGTAGGTATGGTATTTTTTCCTAATCAATCTTTTAGCAAGAATATGTGTTCAACTTCCAATCAACTACTGCATATGGGTCGTGCCTAATGACGCTAAACTGGTTGGTCTGTAAACGAGACACACGCAACACGTTGCTAAGTACCATATGTTTCCTAATCATTTTTTTTACAATAGAGGGTGACAACCTTCTTCATTTACGTATGCCTCTCATTGGTCAGCAAATTTACGGATAATAGCCTTAAAAAGGTCGGTGATCGGGAAATCTCTTTATTCCTTAAGTATTGAGTTAAGAGATTCTGTAATATTTTTTGTCAACACATCGTATTGATTTCCTGGGAGCAAGGCCCTGCTCCACTTTTGGAACCCAACTTCACGCGAGAGGAAATCAACAACTTCTAAATTTTTATCACAAAATTGCTGAAAATGGTCATAGAACTCCGCAGTACTTTTGTAACGACCCGAATGGTCGTTTTGCATTAACGGACCCCGTTCTCCTAAATGAAACTTCCCATAGAAGCTTATTGTTATTTATGACTTGCGGGGGTGGGTGGTCCGTGATTCGTAAGTGTTTAGAATGCTATAGGAACACTTGGTTTCTTAAGGTTGGCCTTTAAGGCCAAGTTTGAATTCGGTCAACATTTTGGGTAAACGACCTCGGAATCGAGTTTCGACAATTTGGGTAGCTTCGTATGATATTTTTGGACTTGGGCGTATGTTCGGAATGGGTTTTGGATGGCTCGGGGGTGTTTCGGCGCCTAATATCGAAACAATAATTTCCTTAAGTTAATATTGTGGTTTGGGATATGTTTTTGTGTTATCGAGGTCCGAATGGAATTTCGAGACTGAGAATAGTTCCGTTATGTCATTTATAACTTGCTTGAAAAATTTGGTGTCATTCTGAGTAGTATAGGTCGGTTCGGCGCATTGTTAGCGAATTTTAGAACTTTAAGTTCAAAGTTTGATTCAATTTGGTTTTGGGGTCGAATTCTTAGTTTCTTTGTTATTTTTCACGTTCCAAAAATTAAAGCGAGTCCGTATCATGAATACAGACTTGCCAGTGCCTTTGGACGGGGTCCCGAGGGGCTCGGGTGAGTTTCGGACCCCTCAGAGTTAAATGCAAAACACCATAATTTCTGTGTCTGGTTTCCATCTATGCGTTCGCGGTTGCTCTGATGCGTTCGCCTATAAGGATCTGGGCAGGGGTGAAAATTTTCCCATGCGTTTGCATAGGTGCTCCGCGTTCGCATAGGGTAGGGCATTGGGCGACACCAACTTAGCCCTTACTCAGTTCGTTTGCACCCCCCCCCTCCCCAAGCCGTGTTTGCGTAGGCCTAGCCAAGCTAGCCTCCACGTTCGCGAAGACCTCTCTCCGTTCGCATAGAAGGCCTCAACAGGCCCTGGCCATTTGTTCATCGTGAACGCACTGCCCCTGATGCGTTCGCATAGAAGGGGCAGCTGGGCAGTGTGTTTTTATAACGGGATTTAATTCATTTCCTCGTCTTCTTCTTCTTCCTTGGGACGATTTTCAGCATTCAAGAGGGGCAAACGACCTAGTTATTGAAGGTAAGTAAATTCTACTCTAATATTAGTTTCATGCATGGATTACAAGCTAAATTAACTACCTAATTAGTGAAAACTAAGGATTTGGGGTAGTAACCTAGGGCATTTGAAAATGTAGAAAATTACTCGTCAATATGAAATCAAGTAAAAATCATGTATTAATGATCCTTATGCTATGGGTGAGTGTTTCCTTCGAGAATTTTTGGAATCCGAGCATGCGGGCCCGGGGTTGGATTTTAGGATTTCTTTAAGAAAGATGAATTTGACTAAGTAGTAGGAGAATTTCATGCTTTGAGTATAAATTGATATATTTGTATAACATTTGGCTAGTTTCGAGTCCGTGGGTGTCGAGTTTGGAGTTTCGGGCGCATTCTTGACCCGGAGAGTAGGTTCGACGCGAGATGAGTCTCCTTTCTAACCTTGTAAGAGGTAACTGTCCCCTTAGGTGATTTAAATGTTATATGTGATAATATTTGGGGGCTACGTACGTACAAAGTGACGAGAGTCCGTACGTAGCAGCTATTACTATTATGTCCGAGTAGTTAGGCCCACATCATGCCGGTACCTGGATCTGCACAAAACAGTGCAGAGTGCAGATCCAGGTACCGGCCTGAGTTAGGAGATTTTAGTAGATGGCATCATCGTTCAGAGACACGAGGTGGATATGCTGGGTCCGCAGTTTCCTGGAGTCTTCTCTTAATTATATAGACACTGTTTTATTACATTCAAAAACATATATATAATTCTTTCAGCCCATTATTTGTAGTACTCTTTGGTAGTTCGTGAATTGTGACACCAGACCCTGGGTAGTTATATAGTTAGTTTTAATTCGTGGTTCGTCTCATCATATCGAATATTAATCCTGATTATATTTGTTTGGAATTATTAGATTTAGTTTATTTTAAATTATCTTATTGTGTTTAAGTAAATATTCAAAGGAAAATGGCTAATCAAGTTCTAACATTGGCTTGCCTAGAAAGTGTGTTGTTAGGCGCCATCACGATCCCGTGGGTTGGGAATTTGGGTCGTGACAGTGACTTGGATGATATCAGAAGACAATGATGAAAGATCACATGCGGGCAGAAGATTACATGCTATGGGATACAATCATTGATGGTCCACTACCAACATTGAAGAAATATGTTGAAGGTGAGGATGTTCTAAAGACAAGAGCTGGCTGTAATGTCGAGGACATTAAGAAGTGGGAGAAAAAAGCTAAAGCCAAGAAATGGCTTGTCTATACACTTGGTCCTGATTAGTACAGCAGAATCCAAGGTTGTTCCACTGCCAAAAAAATATGGGACATACTGCAAGTGCCCCATGAAGGAACAACTCAGGTAAAATGATCAAGAGGAACCTTGTTGTTTTCCAAATATGAAAACTTTGCCATGAGAGACGGAGAAACCATTCAGGAGATGTACACAAGGTTCACTACCTTGAAAAATGAGCTAATTTCTCTTGGAAGGATTATTCCCTGAATAAGAAAGGGTTGAGAAGATCCTAACTAGCGTTTTACCAATCACTTGGGAAAGCGAGATCAATGAAATTCAGGAAGCAAAGAACATTGATACACTTCCTTTGGATGAGTTGATTGGAAATCTCAAATCATATAAACTTAGAAGGCAAAACATGAAGATAGATGTACCTAAGAAGGAAAAGAGTCTGGCACTCAGAATCACTAAAGGTTCTGATTTAGAAGTTTATGAAATGACGATGATTAACAAAGACTTCAAGAACTACCTAAGGCGAGGAAAGGGTTCTTCAAGAAGTGGAAGCTACAGCAAGTCCAAAGCTCTAGAGAAGCAAGCAAATGATGGACACTATAAATGTGGGGCCTGACTACATGATCAAGAACTGTCCTTTGTGGGAGATTGAATGGAAAATGAAAGATCTGAATGAAGGAACATGAGAAAGAGGATGTTCATCCCGAAAGAGGAAACAACAACGGATCAACCAAGGCAATGGTTGTTGCTTGGGGAGATAGCTCAGATGAGAGCTCGGATGATGATGATGATGATGATGATGAGCGAGCACTAATGGCTATTGGAGAATCCGATGATGAACCTGAGGTAAGTGTCTTTCAATTAAATATAAGACAAGTTCCTATCCAAATAAAGATTATATGAATAACTTCTGGAGTTAATTGATGAGTCTGAAGGTGTGAATAATAAAAAGGAACAATTGTCAAAGGAATGTGTCATTTTGAAAGCCAAGTGCAAAACATAGAACTTAGGGCTTGTCAAACTGAAAATGAAAATATTATTTTGAAGAACCAGGTTCATGCACTATGTTGGTACCCAAATTTTCCCATATATATTTTGTAAATATATATATACTTTCAAATAGTGCATGAGTATCAACCAGTATTTTTCCATAATTTTTAAAGGCTTTTAATCAATTTATTCCGGCATTTTATTATCTAAATAATTATTAATTGCATCACAAATAATTTTATAATGACTTATTACTTAATTTTTATCATTTTTATTCATATTAAGCTTTAAACATTTTATACATAATTATATTTGCATCTTTAGGCTATAATTGTAATATTTCACAATAATAGCCACATATATGCATAATTACATTATTTACAAAGGAAAATGACTTTTTATATTTTTATAATGTTAAGTAATTATTTTAAATTATTTTTCACGCAAAAATGACATTTTTTATTATTTATTAATTATTCTTATAAATTATTTCACGGGTTTAATTAGGTATTTAAAATCTAGCCCCTTTCTAATTAATTTCGGGGCTAGCCCCAACCCAATACAACCTAACCCATTAACCAGCCCAATACACATACCCGTCCTAACCCAGTATCCATACGCATCCACATTAACCCGCCCGGTCTAAAGGCTTTAATTCGAGCTGTTGATTTTAAAAGATCAATGGCTCCCTACACCCCAACCCCTTTTAATTATACCAACCTCTCTAAACCTCACCCATTTCTACCTACCCACTACCCTCAAACGCTCTCGTCTCCCTCCCCTTTCTCTCAAAAACCCTAGCGCCGCACTCCCATTTCCCTTTCTAATTCCTATCCAGAAATGGAATCATTTAGCGATTCCTTACCTTATTTGGCCCTATCTCTTTACTTGCTACTCATCTGCGGTATTACTTAACTCGCTTACCTAAAATAGCAAGCTCATCTTGAGATATTCGAACCAAATCTGGTTCAAAATCTCTTATATGTGGGTTATTTCCGTCTGGGTTCATCCTAATCTATGTGAGTACGAATATTTTTATATCTTCCACTGATTCGTACCTAACCTAAAGTTAGGGTTTTCATAGCTTTGATTTCGAACCAGATTTGGTTCAACTTTAGTTTGTTTTAATGTTATTGTTTCGTCTATATTCACTTTGTTACTCATAAATCTACCTATTTTCTGTTAAATCTTTTACTTACCTAAAACTAGGGTTTTTAACCTTCTTTAATCGAACCATATTTGGTTAGAATCTTATGTTTTCTTTAATACCTCTTGTTCTATGTTCTTTTTATTAAAACAAATGATTCTTCGCCTTTATTGCTCTATCAATTTGTGTTTACTTAAAATTAAGGTTTTTCATATCTTAGGTTTGTCGTATTTGTCCAAATCTCTTTCTCCCCCCTTTTTAGACTAATTCGCTTAATTTAAGTTCGGCCGGGACCCACCATTGTGGACCTCGAGGGGTGCCTAACACCTTCCCCTCAAGGTTATTTGGGCCATTACCTGATCTCTGAGGATGTAAACTGGTTAAATGAGTTAATTGCTCTAGGTGCCCTAACACACCTTAATCCGTTAGGTGGCGACTCTTCCAATTCCAAACCCATCCCGAAAAGGAGTTGTCCCAAAAACGTCGAAACCCAGTTTCGCGAGAAAAGGGGACACGACAGCATGGCGGCTCTGCTAGGGATATTTTTAGGCTCTTACTGTAACGAACCTGATTTTTGTGAATTAGTCTTTAAGCATGCTTTTATTATTCCGTCAATACTTGCTTACCCCTTTCCCTTTCCTAGTTTATGTGAATTTGTTTGGCTATCTTCATTCATTTGCGATTTCACTTTCCTGTTTTATTACTCTTTACTATGGAAATTGACTTGTCTCCTTGTTTTCCTTTCTTAACGCCTTTACAATTATTAAAAACCACATTTATCATTTCTTCATCGGGCAAATACGCTATTTTCTGTTGCATAAAGCATGATCAACATCATATTCCAGTCGTGCGTAATTAATACCATAGCAACACTTGACGAGTCGAATATGGAGGGGGGAAGGGTCTAACCTTATTTGTTTTGCATAAAATGAGGCACGAAGTCCCCAAGTTTGGCATGGTCCCCAACATACCACCATTTTTGCATGGTTGGTGGGAAGACCTTTTGTCAAGCGATAAAAACCATGTGAAAAGAGTCCTTGGAAACCTACCTTCCATATTAAATATCAAACCAAACAACAAGTTGATCGAAGCTACCACTATGTTCTAGGACAGAGAAAGGGCCGTATTCCATTTTGGCCCCATAGAAATGACCCCTCTTTTGGAGGAAATAAGGGGATTCGCTGGACTACCTTGGGACAGTCCCGCTTTATTGGTGCCGGAAAATCGCACTCCCAAAAGGTTTCTGAAAATGATGGGTTTAAAAAAGAATGACGACTTGGTGTGTCGGAGGAAGTTTTATATACCCTTTGACTTCCATTATGAGCGATACGGCCACACCAAATATTACTGTATCTTTCATGAAGAGTTCTCCATCACTTCCTTGGGTTGGATTTATCACAAGGTTTTCATGTTTATCATCTGCTTCTTGGGTATGATAGTGTTTCAAAGAAAAATGGACAGAAGTCACACCAGACAGGCCATGGTAACAAAAGTCTTAATGGAGGGAATCGAGGGAAAAACATATACTATTATCCCTATGATTATAGCAGACATATATCGGGCCTTGGATCGCTGTCATAAGGGGTTCAAACACTTCGAGAGTTGTAATCTGCTACTACAAATTTGGTTGCTAGAACATTTCCAGAGAGATCAATAACTCCAAGAGTTTCCACGAAGAATGTGGAACGATCACATAGACTTTCATCACCCCAAGAGAATGAACATTATTCCAGAAAGTTTTGCTCAACCGGAGAACGCTACAAAATGGGTGCAATTTTTCGAAAACATGACTGAGGACCAGGTTCACTCTATGATCGAGTGGTTCCCCACCAATGAGTTCATCATCCGATCTAGGGATGCTCCAAACTTGGTGTTGATCTTATTAAGGGGAATACAGCCCTATGTTCCTATCAGGGTCATCAGATAAGCTGGTAGAAAACAAATAATACCACGAGTCTAAAAAATGAGTCACTAAAGGGCGGATTTCCAAAATGATAACGTCCCATATAAATGTGAAGCTCAACATATGTGGAACTTGAAGATTATTGTAGAAAAGGAAATCATCGATCCGGATCGATATCACGTAGGGCATGTGTACTTTTACCCATCGTGGTTGGAGCATTGCATAGCAGGAATAGTCGAACCAGGGGTCGGTCGAGTAAAAAGAGTCATAGACGAAGTTGCCGAAGCACATGTAAAGTATAACAGACTGCACAAAAGGGTTCGTAAGTCCGGGGCTAAGCATCTGGAACAACACAAGACTGATGTGGAATTAATTAATGAATGGAGGGAAATGTGTACCAGATCAAATGAAAGGCTAAAATATCTGTAGTAGGGTCTGATTGAGTTGGAAGGGTAGACGAGGAAAAGCGACGTAGACTGCTAGAATGCTGAAGGTATCAAGGGAGGACATCTAGTAAGGTCATACCTGCTGCTGGACATGCGCGACCTGGGGAACCTGATCGATGGATCCAAGAGAATCAGGCATGGAGAAGGTCCTTCTGGGACCAAGTAGATAAGGTTTATTTGTTCTTTCTTTTCGAATGTAGTAAGGCCAAGTGCCATTAGTGACTTACCTTATTGTCGTTTTAGATTTATCTTATTGTCGATTCTGTTTTTGAGTAAGACTCCTGTCTAGGTTCATTATGTGATATTTGTGCTTATTTTATGGTACTCCTTTTTAACATCCTCTTGTCTACCTTATGTACCTTATTTTTTACTACCGATTCTAGGGTTTGAAATCTTCTACTGATTTCTGTTTACTCTTTCCTTTCTTGTATGATGTTGATGTTTTCCTTATTTACATTCAACCTACCATGCTTCCATCATTTCCTTACCTTATTTTCTTTGAGACTACCTGTTAATTGATACTTTCCTTATTTTGAATGGTACTCGCCTGATTACACATTGTTATTACTATTAATTGATTGAACCCCGACTTGAATTGATTCTGAGAATTATTTTCATTCCTTATTTGTGTATGCTTGATTGGTTCCCTTATTTGTATGCTTATGTCCGCGCTATTTAAACCCCTTCTCCCTCCCCTCTTAGAAAGACTTGAACTCTCATACTCTCACTAAAAGTTAAGCTCTCTTGTTCTGATTTTGTGCTAATTGACTCTAGTTTTAGCTGGCTGAAAGCCAAGACCAAGTTATTCTGGAATTTAACTGCTGTGGCATACGTAATTGCTTTCTTACTTAACTGGTATGCCTAAACCCTTTGTAATTTCATTATTTATGATTTGATCGACTAGCATGCTTTAATTCCCAGTATGGTTCTGTCCTTCACATGATTCTATGATCCCATGGAGTGACACTGTTAATTTAGGATTAAGTTGTTTTGAATAATATGAATCCTCTCATATTTTAGTCTCAGGTTTGATTTGTTTCATTCACTAATCTTACACTTTTTCTGAACTTTGCATTCCTCAGGGTACTGCAAATATGTAATCAATTAGTTTGTTGCTTAACTCATGTGCCTTGTCTGCTTAATTCATGTGTCTGGCCAAATTAAATATTGCTTCTTAATTGCTTATTTGATTAAGACATAATTATCTTAAGTACTATCATGAGTATTTATCTTAAATAGACTTCAACTTATTTGAACTGTGTGCTAAGTATGAACTTTGTTTGCTTCTTGGTGCAGTTCTGCCAGCAACTCTGTTTTCTAAACTTTCTTTCTTCTGAAATCAAAATTTTATTTTTTTTAAAAACCCGCCCCTAATCCCTTTTATGTATGGTTTTATAACCCCACTCCTAGTCCCTTAGGTTCTCAACCACCCCAGTGTGACCACTGCCTAGGGTCCACATGAGACTCCTCTGAACTATGACACACTTGGGGCTGGTTTTCCAATCTCTTATGAATTGTTTTCTGAATGTGTGGTTCCGGTGTGAGCATTGCCCTGGGTCCCCTGAGGCCCTTGAGAACTTTGACACACTAAAAATCTGTTTCCAATGGACTATGGATGAATCAATGTGATTTTGTTATGGTGGAAGGTCTGGTTCCCAGGTTTATTTTGTTATGTGAAGGCTCCCTATAGTATAACTATTACCATTATGTAATTCATTTGATATGCTGGGCTGTAATAACTCTATAATAATAGATATGGGAATATTTAGTTAAGTTGGGATGGAGGGGGTTTACTTACATCTTTTGTTAAAACTGGGTAGAAATCCTGCCTATAGGATTTAATTATGCTGATTGAACTATGTGAGTACCATGCTGTGTTTAGAAATCCCGCCTATAGGAAGTTCATGATCACTTTGATCCTTTATTTTACATTTGCATACTAGAGATCCTGCTTATAGGACTTCCGTTTGATTCTGTACATTAGAGATCGCGTTCGTAGGATATATACATGTTTTCGACAAACGTGCATTAGTAATCATGCCTATAGGACCTTGTTGTTTGAACTAATTATCTTTCCCGTAAATCTGTTTAAATTCTGCCCATATACAGTTAATAGATATCATGTCTATAGGACTAAAAAATTAGTTTAAAACTTAGAGATATGGCCTATAAGGTTTAAGTCAATCCAACATTTAGCAATCATGCCTATAAGGTTCAAGTCAATTCAGCAATTAGAAAGCATGCCTATAGGATTGAAAAGGAATAAAACATATCTCTATAGATTAAAATCCGTGCTACACCTAGAAATCATGTCTATAGGCATGTAATTAATAAGCTCCTAGAAATCATGCCTATAGGATCCTGTTGGTCGATTCTGAATTCATTCGCTATTGTCAATAACTTAGGCAACATATATGTAGGACGTAATAATGATTTTGGGGTTATAATTGTGACATATTACTGCCTTAAGTGCTTAGGTTCATGCTGAACAATAATCAGTAGGCAAACAAATCGGTCTTAATGCTCGCCGTAATAAAATTGTCTTTGCATTCTGTTTTTCCCACCTAGATATCCTGCCTATAAGATTCCAAAGTTAATAAAGTTTGTTGATTCAATTGTCTGCTTTTGTTGTCTATGTGCGGAGGTCAATGTGAGCCCATACTTGTTCCTTATCTGAAAGTCCTATTCAATTTTATTTGTCGCCTAGATTTCACATTTTAAGTAACATAGGTTGGTCTAGAACTATCCCAAATAGAGGTCCTAATACCTCCAGGGCCATAGATAAGGGACAGGTAAGGCACGCATAAGGAATGAGCTACAAACTACTAGAGCGCTTAAGTAACAACTTAAAGATAGTAATTGGGTAGTAGGGAGATGATAGTCCATGCGTTAATACTATGAGTGACACCCCGACTTGAGGGACTTACAAAGTATTGTATGGAATGATCCTATAGGCTAAAAAACATAGGACCCCTCCCTATACTCTTGTTTAGAAAAAATAGATTGAATATCGTATTTGTCCAAATCGCTTTCTCCCCCTTTTTTAGACTAATTCAGTTAATTTAAGTTCGGCCGGGACCCACCATTGTGGACCTCGAGGGGTGCCTAACACCTTCCCCTCAAGGTTATTTGGGCCATTACCTGATCTCTGGTGATGTAAACTGTTTAAATGAGTTAATTGCTCTAGGTGACCTAACGCACCTGAATCTGTTAGGTGGCGACTCTTCCAATTCCAAACCCATCCCGAAAAAGAGTTGTCCCAAAAATGTCGAAACCCAATTTCGCGAGAAAAGGGGACGCGACAGCATGACGACTATACTAGGGATATTTTCAGGCTCTTACCGTAACGAACCTGATTTTTGTGAATTAGTCATTAAGCATGCCTTTATTATTCCGTCAATACTTGCGTACCCCTTTCCCTTTCCCAGTTTAGGTGAATTTATTTGGCTATCTTCTGTCATTTGCGATTTCACTTTCCTGTTTTATTACTCTTTACTATGGAAACTGACTTGTCTCCTTGTTTTCCTTTCTTAACGCCTTTACAATTATTAAATACCACATTTATCATTTCTTCATCGGGCAAATATGCTATTTTCTATTGCATAAAGCATGATCAACATCATATTCCAGTCGTGCGTAATTAATACCATAGCAACACTTCACGAGTCGAATCTGGAGGGGGAAACGGTCTAACCTTATTTGTTTTGCATAAAACGAGGAACGAAGTCCCCAAGTTTGGCATGGTCCGTAACATACAACCATTGTTGCAAAGTTGGTGGGAAGACCTTTCGTCAAGCGATAAAAACCATGTGAAAAGAGTCCTTGGAAACCTACCTTCCTTATTAGATATCCAACCAAACAACATGTTGATCGAAGCTACCACTATGTTCTAGGATAGAGAAAGGGCTGTATTCCATTTTGGCCACATAGAAATGACCCCTCTTTTGGAGGAAATAGGGGGGATTCGCTGGACTACCTTGGGACAGTCCCGGTTTATTGGTGCCGAAAAGTCGCACGCCCAAAAGGTTTTTGAAAATGATTGGTTTAAAAAAGAATGACGACTTGGTGTGTCTGAAGAAGTTCTATATACCCTTTGAATTCCTTTATGAACGATACGGCCACATCAAATATTACTGTATCTTTCATGACGAGTTCTCCATCACTTCCTTGGGTATGATAGTGTTTCCAAGCAAAATGGACAGAAGTCACACCAGACAGGCCATGGTAACAAAAGTCTTAATGGAGGAAATCGAGGGAGAAACATATACTATTATCCCTATGATTATAGCAGACATATATCGGGCCTTGGATCGCTGTCAGAAGGGGTTCAAACACTTCAAGGGTTGTAATCTGCTACGAAGAATTTTCACGAAGAATGTGGAACGATCACATAGCCTTTCATCACCCCAAGAGAATGAAAATTATCCCAGAAAGGTTTGCTCAACCGGATAATGCTACAAAATGGGTGAAATTTTTTGAAAACATGACTGACGACCAGGTTCACTGGATAATCGAGTGGTTACCCACCAATGAGTTCATCATCCGATCGAGGGATGCTCCACACTTGGTGTTGATCTTATTAAGGGGTATACACCCCTATGTTCCTATCAGGGTCATGAGATAAGATGGTAGAAAAAAATTATACCACGAGTCTAAAAAATGAGTCACTACAGGGCGGATTTCCAAGATGATGACATCCCATATAAATGTGAAGCTCAACATTTGTGGAACTTGAAGATTATTGTAGAAAAGAAAATCATCGATCCGAATCGATATCACCCAGGGCATGTGTACTTTTACCCATCGTGGTTGAAGTATTGCATAGCGGGAATAGTCGAACCAGGGGTCGGTCGAGTAAATAGAGTCATAGATGAAGTTTTCGAAGCACAGGTGAAGTATAACAGACTGCACAAAAGGGTTCGTAAGTCCGAGGCTGAGCATCTGGAACACATAAGACTTCTATGGAATTAATCAATGAATGGAGAGAAATGTATACCAAATCGAATGAAAGGCTAAAATATCTGGAGTAGGGTCTGATGGAGTTGGAAGGGTAGACGAGGAAAAGAGACGTAGACTGCTAGAATGCTAAAGGTATCAAGGGAGGACATCTATCAAGGGCATAAATGTTGCTGGACATGCGCGACCTGGGGAACCGGATCGATGGAGCCAAGAGAATCAGGCATGGAGAAGGTCCTTCTGGGACCAAGTAGATTAGGATTATTTGTTCTTTCTTTTCGAATGTAGTAAGGCCAAGTGCCATTAGTGACTTTCCTTATTGTCATTTTAGATTTGTCTTAGTGCCGATTCTATTTTTGAATAAGACTCTTGTCTAGGTTCATTATGTGATATTTGTGCTGATTTTATGGTTCTCCTTTTGAACATCCTCTTGTTTACCTTATGTACATTATTTTTTACTACCGATTCTAGGGTTTGAAATCTTCTACTGATTTCTATTTACTCTTTCCTTTCTTGTATGATGTTGATGTTTTCCTTATTTACATTCAACCTACCATGCTTCCATCATTTTCTTTACCTTATTTGCTTTGAGACTACCTATTAATTGATACCTTCCTTATTTTGAATGGTACTCGCCTGATTACACGTTGTTATGACTATTAATTGATTCTGAGAATTATTTTCATTCCTTATTTGTGTATGCTTGATTGGTTCCCTTATTTGTGTGTTTAAGTCCGTGCTATTTAAACCCCTTCTGCCTCCCCTCTTAGAAAGGTTTGAACTCTCATATTCTCACTAAAAGTTAAGCTCTCTTGTTCTAATTCTGTGCTAATTGTGTCTGGTTTTTACTGGCTGAAAGCCAAGGCCAAGTTATTCTGGAACTTAACTGATGTGGCATACTTACTTACTTTCTTACTTAACTAGTATGCCTGAACCCTTTGTAATTTCTTTCTTTATGATTTGATCGACTAGCATGCTTTAATTCCCAATATGGTTCTGTCCCTCACATGATTCTATGATCCCATTGAGTGACACTGTTAAGTTAGGATTAAGTTGTTTTGATTAATATGAATCCTCTCATATTTTAGTCTAAGGTTTGATTTGTTTCATGCACTAATCTTACACTTGTTCTGAACTTTGCATTCCTCAGGGTACTACAAACATTTAATCAATTAGTTTGTTGCTTAACTCATGTGCCTTGTCTTTTAATTCACGTGTCTGGACAGTTTAAATATTGCTTCTTAATTTCTTATGTGATTAAGCTATAATAGTCTTAAGTACTATCATGAGTATTTATCTTAACTAGACTTCAACTTATTTGGACTGTGTGCTAAGTATGAACTTTGTTTGCTTTTTGGTGCAGTTCTGCCTGCAACTCTGTTTTCTAAACTTTTTTCCTCTGAAATCAAAATTTTCTTTTTTTTAAAAACCCGCCCCTACTCCCTTTTATGTAATGGTCTTATAACCCCACTCCTAGTCCCTTAGGTTCTCAACCACCCCAGTGTGACCACTGCCTAGGGTCCACATGAGACTCCTCTGAACTATGACACACTTGGGGCTGGTTTTCCAATCTCTTATGAATTGTTTTCTGAATGTGTGGTTCTGGTGTGAGCATTCACCTGAGTCCCCTGAGGCCCTTGGGAACTTTGACACACTAGAAATCTGTTTCCAATGAACTATGGATGAATCAATGTGATGTTGTTATGGTGGAAGGTCTGGTTCCCAGGTTTATTTGGCCATATGAAGGCTCCCTATAGTGTAACCATTACCATTATGTAATTCATTTGATATTCTGGGATGTAATAACTCTGTAATAACAAATATGGGAATATTTAGTTAAGTTGGGATGGAGGGGGTTTACTTACATCTTTTGTTAAAACTGGGTAGAAATCCTGCCTATAGGATTTAATTATGCTGATTGAACTATGTGAGTACCATGCTGTGTTTAGAAATCCCGCCTATAGGAAGTTCATGATCACTTTGATCCTTTATTTTACATTTGCATACTAGAGATCCTGCTTATAGGACTTCCGTTTGATTCTGAACATTAGAGATCGCGTTCGTAGGATATATACATGTTTTCGACAAACGTGCATTAGTAATCATGCCTATAGGACCTTGTTGTTTGAGCTAATTATCTTTTCTGGAAATCTGTTTAAATTCTTCCCATATACTGTTAATAGATATCATGTCTATAGGACTAAAAATCAGTTTAAAACTTAGAGATCCTGCCTATAAGGTTTAAGTTAATCCAACATTTAGAAATCATGCCTATAAGGTTCAAGTCAATTAAGCAATTAGAAAGCATGCCAATAGGATTGAAAAGGAATAAAACATATCTCTATAGATTAAAATCCGTGCTACACCTAGAAATCATGTCTATAGGCATGTAATTAATAAGCTCGTAGAAATCATGCCTATAGGATCCTGTTGGTCGATTCTGAATTCATTCGCTACTGTCAATAACATAGGCAACATATATGTAGGACTTAATAATGATTCTGGGGTTATAATTGTGACATATTACTGCCTGTAGTGCTTAGGTTCATGTTGAACAATAATCAGTAGGCAAACGAATAGGTCTTAATGCTCACCGTAATAAAATTGTCTTTGCATTATGTTTTTCCCACCTAGATATCCTGCCTATAGGATTCCAAAGTTAATAAAGTTTGTTGATTCTGTTGTGTGCTTTTGTTATCTATGTGTGGGGGTCAATGTGAGCCCATACTTGTTTCTTATCTGAAAGTCCTATTCATTTTTATTTGTCGCCTAGATTTCACATTTTAAGTAACATAGGTTGGTCTAGAACTATCCCAAATAGAAGTCTTAATACCTCCAGGGCCATAGATAAGGGACATGCAGGGCACGCATAAGGAATGAGCTAGAAACTACTAGCGCGCTTAAGTAACAACTTAAAGATAGTAATTGAGTAGTAGGGAGATGATAGTCCATGCGTTAATACTATGAGTGACACCCCGACTTGAGGGAGTTACAAAGTATTGTATGGAATGATCCTCTAGGCTAAAAACATAGGACCCCTCCCTATACTCTTGTTTAGAAAAAATAGATTGAATATCGCATTTGTCCAAATCGCTTTCTCCCCCTTTTTTAGACTAATTCGCTTAATTTAAATTCGGTCGGGACCCACCATTGTTGACCTCGAGGGGTGCCTAACACCTTCCCCTCACGTTTATTTGGGCCATTACATGATCTCTGGTGATGTAAACTGGTTAAATGAGTTAATTGCTCTAGGTGCCCTAATGCACCTTAATCCGTTAGGTGGCGACTCTTCCAATTCCAAACCAATCCCAAAAAGGAGTTGTCCCAAAAATGCCGAAACCCAATTTCACGAGAAAAGGGGACGCGACAGCATGGCGACTCTGCTAGGGATATTTTTAGGCTCTTACCGTAACGAACCTGATTTTTGTGAATTAGTCTTTAAGCATGCCTTTATTATTCCGTCATTTGCGATTTCACTTTCCTGTTTTATTACTCTTTACTATGGAAACTGACTTGTCTCCTTGTTTTCCTTTCTTAACGCCTTTACAATTATTAAAAACCACATTTATCATTTCTTCATCGGGAAAATACGCTATTTTCTGTTGCATAAAGCATGATCAACATCATATTCCACTCGTGCGTAATTAATACCATAGCAACACTTCACGAGTCGAATCTGGAGGGGGAAACGGTCTAACCTTATTCGTTTTGCATAAAACGAGGAACGAAGTCCCCAAGTTTGGCATGGTCCGTAACATACCACCATTGTTGCAAAGTTGGTGGGAAGACCTTTCGTCAAGCGATAAAAACCATGTGAAAAGAGTCCTTGGAAACCTACCTTCCTTATTAGATATCCAACCAAACAACATATTGATCTAAGCTACCACTATGTTCTAGGACAGAGAAAGGGCTGTATTCCGATTTGGCCACATAGAAATGACCCATCTTTTGGAGGAAATAGGGGGATTCGCTTGACTACTTTGGGACAGTCCCGGTTTATTGGTGCCGGAAAATTGCACTCCCAAAAGGTTTCTGAAAATGATGGGTTTAAAAAAGAATGACGACTTGGTGTGTCTGAAGAAGTTCAATATACCCTTTGAATTCCTTTATGAACGATACGTCCACATCAAATATTACTGTATCTTTCATGACGAGTTCTCCATCACTTCCTTGGGTTGGATTTATCGCAAGGTTTTCATGTTTATCGTCTGCTTCTTGGGTATGATAGTGTTTCCAAGGAAAATGGACAGAAGTCACACCAGACTGGCCATGGTAACAAAAGTCTTAATGGACGGAATCGAGGGAAAAACATATACTATTATCCCTATGATTATAGAAGACATATATCGGGCCTTGGATCGTTGTGAGAAGGGGTTCAAACACTTCGAGGGTTGTAATCTTCTACTACAAATTTGGTTGCTAGAACATTTCCAGAGAGGTCAATACCTCCAAGAGTTTCCAAAAAGAATGTGGAACAATCACATATCTTTTCATCACACCAAGAGAATGAACATTATCCCAGAAAGGTTTGCTCAACCGGAGAATCCTACAAAATGGGTGCAATTTTTCGAAAACATGACTGAGGACCAGGTTCACTGGATGATCGAGTGGTTCCCCACCAATGAGTTTATCATCCAATCTAGGGATGCTCCACACTTGGTGTTGATCTTATTAAGGGGTATACACCCCTATGTTCCTATCAAAGTCATGAGATAAGCTGGTAGAAAACAAATTATACCACGAGTCTCAAAAATGCGTCACTACAGGGCGGATTTCCAAGATAATGACATCCCGTATAAATATGAAGCGCAACATATGTGGAACTTGAGGATTATTGTGGAAAAGGAAATCATCGATCCGGATCGATATCATGCAGGGCATGTGTACTTTTACCCATCGTGGTTGGAGGATTGCATAGCGGGAATAGTCGAACCAGGGGTCGGTCGAGTAAACAGAGTCATAGATGAAGTTTTCGAAGCACAGGTGAAGTATAACAGACTGCACAAAAGGGTTCGTAAGTCCGAGGCTGAGCATCTGGAATAACACAAGACTGATATGGAATTAATCAACGAATGAAGGGAAATGTATACCAGATCGAATGAAAGGCTAAAATATCTGGAGTAGGTCTGATGGAGTTGGAAGGGTAGACGAGGAAAAGAGACGTAGATTGCTAGAATGTTGAAGGTATCAAGGGAGGACATCTAGCAAGGGCATACCTGTTGCTGGACATGCGCGACCTGGGGAACCTGATCGATGGAGCCAAGAGAATCAGGCTTGGAGAAGGTCCTTCTGGGACCAAGTAGGTTAGGTTTATTTGTTCTTTCTTTTCGAATGTAGTAAGGCCAAATTCCATTAGTGACTTACCTTATTGTCATTTTAGATTTGTCTTATTTATTAAGTTAATGAAATGAGGTAATTATTGGCATTAAATTCTACAAATCTACTTGTCGTTGGGCGTACCTCGGGCACAACAAGGCTCCCGAGTTATGACGCAAATTTACATTCTTGCAATATGTGTTTGAATACCCAAATATTTCCCAAAACTCTCACTAACTTGGTTACCCTTTTGTTTTTCTTTCTTTTTGATTATTCCCATCCCCTAAGGTTGGTTTACGCATACTGGCATCATCAGGTTACCATACCAGATCCAGTGGCCATCCACCTCTTCCTACTTCAAGTTCACCAAAAGGAAAAGGGAAACCTAAGATGGACGATATGAGTGGCATCAGAAAAGACAATATCACACATCCTGAGAATGTGGAAACTTCTGATGGTCGGAGTACTCCGGAACCAAATGACTTGGTTTCGCGGATTGAATAGAAGATACGTGAACTACAGTGTGAGCTTCAGCAGGTACGTAACTTGGAAAAACTCTCCCTCACACTAAACGTCCCAGATATCAACCATCCAAATACCCAAAACCTAGCACCTACTCAGAAAACACCCAACCAATGCCCGCAGAATCCTCCCTCACCCCACCAATATACAACCCCTCCTCAAAATCCTTTCCCCATACCTACACCTCCTCAACATCATCATCTCCCGACTCAATATTCGCAAACCACTTATCATACTCCTCAGAATACCCTTCAGCCTACCCCGATCCCTAAAATTCAACCAATGATCACCACTACACCCAAACTCCTGGCATTCACCAAAACGACCCCATATACATGGAAACCTTACCCCACTCCGCTAAACAATCTCATATACACCGGAATCTGCCGAAAAAGACCTGCTCATTAAGAACCTGGCATAAGAGCTCAAGAAACTTACAAACCGAGTTCATGGTGTTGAAGGAGGCAACATAATCAAAGGTTTGAATTATAAGGATTTGTGCATTCAGCCATATGTGGAACTACCGGAGGGTTACAAACCTCCTAAGTTCGATATGTTTAATGGAACGGGTGACCCAAAGGTTCATTTAAGATCTTACTGTGATAAGCTTGTAGGGGTCGGAAAGGATGAAAGGATTCACATGAATTTGTTCATGAGAACCCTTACTAGAAACGCTCTATCTTGGTACATTAGTCAAAATCCCATGAAATGGGCTAATTGGGTAAGTGTAGCGTCAGACTTCATGGATAGGTTCAGATTCAACACAGAAAATGCACTAGATGTCTTTTATATCCAGAATCTCAAGAAGAAGCACACCGAGACTTTCCGCGAGTATGCTACTCGATGGAGGCCAGAAGCAGCGAAGGTTAGGTCGGCATTAGAAGAAGAGTAGATGAACAAATTCTTTGTCATGGCTCAGGATCCACAATATTATGAAAGGTTAACAGTAATCAAGAATCACTAGTTCCCCGATATCATCAAACTCGGATAAAGGATCGAGGAAGGTATCAAAAGTGGAATAGTGACAAATTTTGAGGCATTGTAGGCTAGGAATAAATCACTACAATCAGGCGGCATATATCAAAGAAGAAAGAAGTGGGGACAGTAATGGTTTCTTAAGGTACAAAATCTCCATCTGTATACCAAGCACCTCCACCTACATACCAGCCTTCACCTCCTAGATATCCTCAACCCGTTACCGCCTACCATACCTGTAATACCTAACTAGCCTATTATCATTCACCTCTAGCTCGTCCAGACTATCAAAAACCCAGGCCCAATTTTGATCGCAAACTACCCAAACAATACATTCCTATTGCTGAACCCATCAACCAGTTGTAAGAAAGATTAAAAGTTGCTGGATATGTCGCCCCTATTTCTATCGTGGCTATGGAAAACACATCTCAATGGGTCAACCCGAACAAGACATAGGCGTACCATTTTGGTGTGAAGGGACACACTGTTGATGAATGTCGCACCTTTAAAGATAAGTGATTGACATCAAGGTCATACAGGCGAAGGAAACCACACCCAGTACCCGTAACAATCCTCTCCCAGATCATAGGGGTGAAAGAGTCAATGTAATATAAACTGATGAAGAATGGGATCCTGAGGGATCAATCAAACTTATTCGGGAAGATGATGATCCTAAGAAGCCGGCAGTCACGCTAATCCCATTGTGGCACAGGTACAGCCGCTAATCAAAGTTGAGGTAGCCGCATCTGCTCCTTTTGAAGTAAGAGTGACACCAACTGTAGCCACACCTGCTCCGTTTGAAGTAGAAGTGGCCACACCTTTCACTAAGACAGTGGCATCCACACCCCCCTTTCAGTTCCATCATTGTACCTTGGGATTATGTTGTCGAGGTAGGATAAAGGGAAAGACAATGATGGAAGAGTCCGCCGCTGCACAAGGGATGACCAGAACAGGCATAATTTACACACCTGAGCATTTGGGAGAAACAAGTAAGTAATTTTTCAATAAACAACACGCCATTGAAACTTGTCCAGATGAGCTTTGGAGGAAAGCACAAGCAAGGGAGTATTATGTTGTTGATCATCTGAATAAGACTCCTGCCCTGATATCCGTCTTGTCATTACTCCAAAATTCCGAAGCACAAAGGAATGCTCTGATGAAGGTACTGAATGAAGCATATGTGCCCAACAAATTACTAGAGGAGAAATGGCCAATATGGTGGGACAAGTGCTCGAAAGCCATAAGATTACCTTTCATGAAGATGAGTTGCCACCTGAAGGGTTAAGACACAACAGGGCACTGCACATCATAGTGCAATGTGAAGATAAGTTTATTGCCAGAGTTCTGATAGACGGAGGGTTAAGCCTCAACTGCTATCCACTGACAACTTTGAAGAGGTTGGGCAAGGGCCTACATGAAATACGAGCGGGGAATATGAATGTGAAGGCATTCGATGGGTCTTAAAGGACCAAAATCGGAGAAACTAAGTTATGCTTGCAGATGGGTCCTACCTAGCTTGGTGTTTAATTCCGGGTGCTAGACATATCTGCCTCCTACAATCTGCTGTTGGGACGGCTTTAGATACATGCCACTGGAGTTGTCGCGCCTATTTTGCACCAAGCGGTAAAATTTGAATGGAACCATCAAGAATTAATCATTCATGGAGATGGGAGTAACCACATTTACACCAGTCTGACTGTTCTGGTTGTGGAGAACAGAAGGAAGTTAGGGGGAGAAACTGACCATCGCATCGAGTGTGTTAACACAATTGAGAAGGATAAATGGTGGAATAGCATGATAAAAAGTATATTGGCATGGGCAGGGTATGAACCTGGCAAGGGGCTTGGTAAAAAGCTTCAATGTATCTCCAAACTAGTACAACTGAAGCGCTATGGCACAACTTTCGGGCTCGGATATCAGTATACCTGGCAGGAATATCGGAATTGGTCGCCACCATGGCGTGGTCTATACTATCCTCTTGAGAAACCCGTGTCGCACCTGAATCAAACCTTACATCAGGACGCTACAATATGGGGATCGGAGGAAGAAGAAACCTTGGCAGCATTGAGGAATTTGTTCTTGGAAGACGATGATATGGATTGTTGTGTAATAGTTGAGGAGGAGGAAGAAGGCCTCACTATCCAGACAGTGGAGAAGGGATCATCTCTCAAGAACTGGACCGCTAAACCATCAAGGGCCCGACGAGTCTCGGGGTAGCAAGGCTGATAACATTGTTTACTTTTGAAAATGATTCCCTCTTTGGCATTTTATTTTAAATAATATTTTTAGTGTTCCGTTTCGAAAAAAATTATTTGAAATCATTTTTTGTTTGACATTATAAATGGCTTGATGTTTTATTATTATTATTTTTCTTTCATATCTTTATCCTTACAGCATTACTATTTCTTATCTTGATGAACCAACGACTGTGGCATGTAATGAGGAAACACAACAGAAGGACAATGACTCGGAAGAAATAGAAAAGAAGATGTAATACCTGAGGAAATTGTTAGAGAAGTGGAGAACTTTGAGAAGAAGCCCAAGTCCAACCTGGACGAGACCGATATAGTCAACTTGGGAGACTCCGAAACAGTCAAGGAAACCCGCATAAGCATCCATTTGTCACCGTCAGAGAAATAAGAATACACTCGGTTCCTGAAAGAATATGTGGATATCTTTGCATGGTCATACGATGATACGATAAGTTTGAGCACATCCATAGTGGCTCACAAGTTACCTACAAATCCAATGTGTCCGCCAGTGAAGCAGAAACTCTGGAAATTCAAGCTAGACATGAGCCTGAAAATCAAGGAAGAAGTTACCAAGCAGATCAAAGACAAGGTCCTCAGAGTAGTTGAATACCAAACTTGGCTGGCCAACATTTTACCAGTTCCGAAGAAAGATGGGAAGGTCAGAGTCTGTGTTGATTATCAGGATCTAAACAGAGCAAGTTCCAAGGATGATTTCCCGCTACCAAATATACACATTCTGATCGACAATGATGCTATGAATGAACTTCAATCCTTTATAGATTGCTTCACAGGTTACCATCAAATTTGGATGGATGAAGAAGACGCAAGAGAAAAGAGCCTTCATTACACCATGGGAAGTGTATTGTTACAAAATGATGTCGTTCGGTCTAAAGAACGTTGGGCCACCTACAAGAGGTCTATGACAATGATCTTCCATGATATGATACATAAATAAATAAAGGTATATGTTGACGATGTCATCATCAAATCCCAGAAGGCTACATGTCACATAGCAGATTTGAGGAAATTCTTTGACCGGCTGCGGAAATACAATTTAAAGATAAATCCCGCAAAGTGTGCATTCGGGGTTCTTCCCGGAAAATTGTTGGGATTCATCGTCAGTTGCCGAGGGATAGAGTTAGACCCGTTAAAGGTTAAAGAAGTTGTTGCGCTCTAACCTGGATAGCTCAGAAACTAAGACATTACTTTTGTGCTTGTATTACCTATCTAATATCAAGGATGGATCCCCTGAAGTACATCTTTCAGAAACCCATGCCTACTGGGAAGTTGGCCAAGTGGAAAATCGTACTGAGCGAGTTCGACATCACCTATGTAACTCAGAAAGCAGTCAAAGGACAAGCATTGGTAGATCATCTTGCTAAAAATCCTGGAGAAGGAGAATACGAACCCCTAAAAACGTATTTTCCTGATGAGGAGGTATCATTCGTAGGAGAAGATATTGTTGAAGCCTACGACAGTTGGAGAATGTTTTTCGATGGAACTGCAAATTTCAAACTAGTAGGTATCAAAGCCATCTTGGTATCAGAAACTGGTCAGCATTATCCGGTGTATGCAAAACTCAGATTCCCGTGCACTAACAACATGATGGAATATGAAGCCTACATATTAGGGTTCAACCTGGCTGTTGATATGAATATTCAAGAACTGGTTGTAATCGGCGATTCAGACCTGATGGTACATCACGTACAAGGAGAATGGGCTACCAAGAATTCCAAAATACTACCATATTTGCATCATGTATAAAAAATGAAGAAGAGGTTCACGAAGATAGAATTTCGGCATGTCCCCAGAATTCAGAATGAATTTGCAGACACATTGGCCACCTTGTCGTCAATGATACAACATCCAAACAAGAATTTCATCGATCCCATTCCGGTAAAGATCCATAATCAGCCGGCATACTGTGCTCATGTTGAAGAAGAAACAAACGGAAATCCCTGGTTCCACGACATCAAAGAATACTTGGCAAAAGGATAATACCCAGAGCATGAAAACCATACGAAGAAACGCATGTAGATACCCAATTTTTCCAAAAATTATTTTTTAAAATTGCATATATACATTCAAAATCATGCATTAGTAGCAATTGGCATTTTTTCATATTTTTTTCTACATTTTTATAAATTTGTCCAGCATTTTATTTCCAATAAATAACCACAAAATTTCATCACAAATGATTTAAAAAAAAATTTCTTGATTTAATTATTCCGTAAATAGCCAATTTTGCACCTTTTGGCTATAATTGCATTAACTTTTCAATTATAGCCCAATCATATAATTTTGTACTATTTTTACTAGAAATTAGCCCTTTGTATTTTAAAATACTAAATAATCTTTTCAAACTATTTTCTATCCATGAAATTCATTTTGTATGATTATTAGTTATTTTATAAATTCTTTTAAATCATTTGGATTGGGTATTTGACAAATAGCCTATTCTATTTCGATTCTAGCCTAAATAAAACCACCCCACACCTAATTAAACTAGCTGAAATACCAAGGCCCGATCCCAAATCCTATCCGACCCAATTCCGACAAAATCCTGGTCGTTGATCATTTTTTATCAACGGTCTAGGTTTAATATTTCCTAATTTAACCCAATGACCCCCCAAACCTCTCATTCACTCCTCACTCACCCGCCGTCACTCCTCTCATTCTTTCTCAAACCCCCTCTGCCCTAACCATGGCTTACACCCGTTGTTGCTTGCTCGCCGTTAATTATGGTGGTTCACTACCACCCCTAGCACTAATGGCTCCCCTCCTATGGCCCGGATTCTTACTGTCTTGAGGTCCTCAAGGGGACTAGTGGTCGTTCACTCACCCCTGGGCCTGTTCTCACCATTCTCGGGCCACCATGGCTCGATTAAGTAAGATCGTCCTATTTTATTACTAAATCTATGGCTTCTGAGCCGGAATCTCTCTATCTCTGGGTTATCTGTCTCAAAACCCTAATCTTATCTCTTGACTCTTTAGATCTGTAATAGATCTGAGGATATTCGAGTTGTTTTATCATTTTTCTATAAAAATCTTTCGATTTTTCAAAGAGTATCTTCATCTTCATAACTATGGTTTCTGAACCTCTCTTCAAAATGATTTTTCTCTGATTTTAAGTGATTATTCTATAATCTTTATTGTGTTTAAACGACTTTATTTAGGTTCTCCCCTAACTAATTATGTTAAAACAAACCTCATTTCTTGCCTTAGATTTGGGTTCTGAGTTTGTCTTTGTTGATTTGTTCATGCGATTTGTGTGTATTCCTGTTTCTCATGAATATGTTCTGAGTCTTTGTGATTTCTACCCTATTATGATTATTAGGGTTTCTGATTTATTTCTTCCCGCCTATATTATGTTTATTTAGTCTATTGACAGAAATCAGTGGTAATTTCTTCTAATAAGTACTAGTTTCCATTTGAATCCCTGGTTGACTATATTATTTACTGATTCTTAATATTGTTTCAATAACTAGGACTTTATGAACCTAGCCCTAATTACTGCTTCTATACTTGAACTGTTATAAACATTCCTTATCCGTTACATGTGATTTCTTTACTGGTACATGTCTTTCTATCGTTTAAATTGATTCCCTTAATTAAGGGAGTAGTTGGACTGATTTTACTCAAATTGATTCCGAGTTCTATAATTAATTCCTTACCTTATTTACCTAGATTTCAAACTACTATATATATTGCTCTCTACTTCTCTCAAAAGACTTATGTTTATTATATGTGTATTACGTGTCCCCACTCCCCAACTATCCTTGTGTGAAGGGTAGCTATTTGAGTATTGCTGAAACTGTTTGGCTCCGTGTTTGCTCTGTTCTTTATTTGACTGCACAACTCTTGTCAAAACTGTTTTACTGAACAATTCTCATATTTTATAAAACTATCAACTGAGTCTTGTTTTCAAATACTTCTTTCCTATTAAAACCTTTTCAAACAATGTCAATCACTCTCACTCTACTCTTTGGTCCTTCAGTTCTGCCTCTCTAGTGTGTGACTGCTTTCGGATCCCTGTGAGATCCCTCTGAACTCTGATGCACTGGGGCTAGCTCTTCCACACTGCACTTACTCAGTTCTGGTTATGAAGTCTGGATGTGAGCATTGCCCGGGATCCTTGAGGTCCTTAGGGAACTCTGACACACCCGGACATGAGAAAGGCTATGACTTTGGCATATGAGGCTATGGACAATTTGGTATATTTGGGCCTACTTCAGGCTCCCTATAGTTTAACTTCTTCTTTTCCCTTATATATTTATGTAATTTATTCAGCTGGTCAGTAATAATTATTTGTAAACAGGTATTGGGGTTGGCTACTGAAATGGGGAGGGTAGTTATATATTCTATCATTGGATAGAAATCATGACTTTAGGCTTTTAGATTCCCTATATCTGCATTAAAATACATGCTTAGGACCAACATATTCATTCAAATCATGCCAAACATGAATTAGATATCATGTCTTTAAGGCTTTCATGTTTACTCCTTTAATGCACAGCATGTCCTTAATTTATGCTTATGACTAACACTTAGAAATCCTGCTCTTAGGATAATAAAATCAATACAAAATGGTTACTCATGTGCATTCAAAATCATGTCTCCATCATCCTGTAGCTCTTTGTGCATTTTAGAAATCATGCCTTTAGGAATTCTGCACATCCTGAAATCTTAACCATCTTGCATTTATATGTTTACATTAGATATCATGCTCTAGGATTTTGTTTGCATCTACTTAACCACGCCTAGTTTAACTACTGACTCACGAAAAAGGTAAAAACAATCTCACATATGATTATTCTGTTTGAGATAAAATTGGCAACAATCCGTGTATTTTTTTATCACCTAGAATGACATGCTTGTAGGAAAAACAACTTCTGCACTGTCTAAAGGTTAACAGGCTTAAAAATCAGTAGGTAAACTGATTAGTCCCTTGCTTTTGAGTTTATAAAAATAAAGTTGCATATTTCGGTGCATTGACATTCACTTAGATATCCTGTCTTAGGATCCTGTCTAATAAAACTGCCTCTTGTTTGTGTTTGAGATGTGCTGATTATGTGCATTACTTCTGGAGGTAAATCTGGGCCTCATAACTGCTTTCCTGCGTTTATCTGATCAGTCCTATTTGTTCTTGCCTGGCACTTAGAATTTTATCCTTTTAAAACCTTAGGAGTCTGTGTAGAACTACCTATACTTAGATGTCCTAAATTCCTCCAGAACCATTAAAAAGGGACGGGTAACATCATGCATAGAGATTGCTAAATAAATTTGCTTAATAACCTCTAAGGGGTGGCGTAAAGGGTAGATATGGATATAATGACCAGTGCGCTAATGCCACGTGTAGCCCCTCATTGAGGAGTGATTACCGGGCATTGAATTGATGTGATCCTATAGGATAAACAACTTAGGACTCCCCTATCCCCTACATATTTGTGCTTCGATTGCGAATCTTTTTAATACCATTACTTGTTTCCATGTGTATACTTTGACTGCTTATTCACTACTTGCTTAAATTCACAAAGTTTGTTTGGCCGGGAACCATCGTTGTGGAGTTTGAGAGGTGCCTAACACCTTCCCCTTGGAGTAATTTCACGCCCTTACCCAATCTCTGGTTATTCAATTAGTGTTATTGTGACCCTTAATAGGTGCCCTAACGCACCTTAATTCGTTAGGTGGCGACCCTTTAAATACTATCCCAAAAGAAAATGAGTTTTCCCAATAATGTACAAAAAACTTGAGCGATCCGGAAGGAGAGGAAAGAGGGGGGATCCGACAACATGGCGACTCTAGTGGGGATTCTAGGCTTTTACCACTACAAACCATTTTTTGTGAATTCGTCTAAGTATGCCTGGTTTTGTTAAATACCTGCACCCTTTCCCTTTCCCCTTTATGTGCAATTAATTGTTTGCTTTCTCAAGTATTTATTATTTTAAATGAAACTGACATGTTTCTTTTTGTTTTCCTTTGTAACTGCTTTTCAATCATAACTGTTGTATTTATCGCTTTCATAATGTGCAAATACGCGACAACATGTCTATTGCTTATTGCTGCATAATCATGCTCAACATCATATTCCACTCGTGCCTATACAAATCCTATAGCAACGCTTGATGAGTGGTTGTGCTCTTCCATTTTATATCGCTCCCTAAATTTGGAAAGGCTTATTTGCGGTAAAACTAGTCGATCAGCGGTGCAGTCGACGGTTCCCTGCCCTTCCCCCTCAAGTTGTCCGCTTGAGGGTACCAGTATAGACCCTCATAGTAAGCCTACTCTGATTATAATTGCACATGCATCATGGTCAAACCTAGTCGGGTTAATATGTTGTCCATGTAATAACCTTTAGGAAAATCCTTGTCCAAAAGTCCACTAGGGTTTCCATAATCCCAACGGTCGCAACCACGATATGTGCATTAATTTGGAGAGCTAAGTGCCAATATGCTAATCACTGATGTATAATTAATTGAATCGGAGGGGGAAAGGGTCTAATTTTATTTGTTTTGCAGAAAATGAGGCACGAAGTCCCCAAGTTTGGCATGATCCAAAATATTTCAAAAGGATTAAGCCTGGGGAAGGTCCTTCTAGGACCAAGTAGATTAGATTTACCTGTTTTTTCCTAAATGTAATAAGGCCAATTCCTAATAGTGACTTATCTTTTATTATCTTAGTGTCATTTTGGAATTCGCATGTTTTTTATATTCATGAAATGAGGTATTTATTGGCATCTAAGTTCTCCAAAACAACTTGTCACTAGGCCTACCTCGGGAACAAATGCGAATTTACATTCTGTAATATGTGTTTAAGTATTGGAAATATTCTTTTCAGAACTCTCACTGACTTGGCTACCTTTTGTTTTTTCTTTCTTTCGTTTTGATTATTCGCCTCCCCAAAGGTTGGTTCTTGCATTTTGCCATCATCATCATATCACACAAGATCTAGGGCCGGACGAGTCCCGGGGTAGCAAGGCTGAACATCGTTATTTACTTCATTTTGCTAACGATTTCCTTTTTGCATTTTCTGTTTTCCACTAAAATCCCGATGTTCCAAAACATTTGTTTAAATTATCATAATCGCTTTTACGTTTCAATGAATCAGTATTTATTTATTATCGTTTTCTCTCATTACTTTTATCTATACAACATTACTATTTCCTGTCATGATGACCGATGACTGTGACATGCAATGAGACAACGCAACAAAAGGACAGCGATTCAGTAGAAGAGGATGTCATACTTAGTGAAATTGTCAGAGAAGTTGAGGATTTCGAGAACAGACCTAAGTCCAACCTGGACGAAACTGAGGTAGTCAACTTAGGAGATTTAGAGACTGTCAATGAAACTCGCATCAGCATCCATTTGTCGCCATCAGAGAAAGAGGAATACACCCAATTCTTGAAAGAGTATGAAGACATATTTGCATTGTCGTACAACGACATGACTGGTCTAAGTACATCCATTGTGGCTCACAAGTTGCCGACCAATCCAATGTTCCCGCCGGTAAAACAGAAGCTCAGAAAGTTCAAGCCTGATATGAGTCTGAAAATCAAAGAGGAAGTTACCAAGCAAATCAACGCCATGGTCCTCAGGGTAGTTGAATATCCAATATGGTTAGCCAACATCGTGCCATTGCCCAAGAAAGACGGAAAATTTAGGGTTTGTGTCGACTACCGGGATCTCAACCGGGCCAGTCCAAAGGATGATTTCCCTCTTCCAAACATACACGTCCTGATTGACAATTGTGCAAATCATGAACTTCAGTCGTTCGTGGATTGTTTCACCCGATACCATCAGATTTGGATGGACGAGGAAAATGCTGAAAAATGGCTTTCATTACGCCGTGGGGAGTCTACTGTTATAAGATGATGCCATTCGGCTTAAGGAATGGTGGGGCCACTTATAGGAGAGCTATGACCACTATAATCCATGACATGATACATAAAAAAGATCGTTATCAAGTCCAAGAAAGCCACCGACCATATTGTTTGTCGGTTTGGAGTTCCACAATCAATCATCACCGACAACGGCTCCAATCTCCACAATGATCTGATGAAAGCCATGTGCGAGACTTTCAAAATCAAGCACAGGAATTCTACAGCCTACATACCTCAGATGAATGGAGCTGTAGAAGCCACCAACAAGAACATCAAGAAGATATTGAGAAAAATGATAGAAAGACACAAACAGTGGCACAAAAAACTATCATTTGCCTTACTGGGATACCGCACCACAATCCGCACATCAACTGGGGCAACTCCTTACTTGCTGGTTTATGGTACGGAAGTTGTTATTCCTACCGAAGTGCAAATTCCTTCCTTATGAATCATACAAGTAGCTGAGCCTAGCGATGCAGAATGGATAAGAAGTCGTTATGAGCAGCTAGCCCTCATAGACGGGAAAATGATGAATGAAATATGTCACGGACCACTTTACCATAGCAGAATGACTAGAGCCTTCAACAAAAGAGTCAAGCCAAGACAGTTCACACCGGGGCAGCTTGTGTTAAAGAAGATCTTTCCGTATCAAGATGAGGCCAAACGGAAATTCTCTCCCAACTGGCAAGGTCCGTATATGGTTCATCAAGTATTGACAGGAGGAGCTCTCATACTTGCAGAAATGGAAGGATAACTCTGGCCAAAACCAATAATTCCGATGCAGTCAAGCGCTACTATGTGTAATTCTTTATGCTTTTCCCAAATGATGTAAATTGAACTACGCCCGACCTGATTCCCGTTTAAGAGGGGATATGTAGGCAGCCCTATGGGTTCGGCTACAGTTCAATAAAAATCTCATTTCCCCCTACCCCCTCCCCCTCCCCCCTCCGCAATTGGAAACTGGGGCATAACATTAAGGAGGACCCTCAAAATTCTGAAGCATGTTCAGCCGACCGCAGAATGCGCAACAGTAAAAGACGTCAACCCATCTAACTAGGGAAGAATTTTCAGGAGGACCCTCAAAATTCCGTAACATGAGAGGTTGCAATGTATTGAACCGTGTCACGGTCGTCGGTTCATCTAAATTTCTTAAAGTATATTTTATTATATGTCTTTGCAAAATCATGCATGCTTGCTTTCAAAAAATAGCTCTATTTAGCAAACACTACCCCCGATAACTTGAACAGGATCATCAGACCAAACAGAACGAGTCAAGTAATGCCAGTGGGGATAGGAACCGACCTTCCCCATCTACAGCACTCACAGTTTTTCTTTGGATGCAGGAAAAAAGGATAAACACGCTTCAAAGTCAAAATTCTCAAAACAGTTGCAATTGCCAAAATTTGCTATCATCACAAAGAACGAACATGCTCCGTAGTCACTATTCTCACAACAATCGCAATATCAAAATCTGCTACCAGCTAAGAAATTCTACTATCATTTGCTATTTGCTCTTTTGCATAAGGCTAATTGCCGCCTCCATCTTGCATGAGGTTAAGTTCTACCTCCATCTACATAAGGCTAAACTCTGCCTTCCCTTTGCATAAGGCTAATCGCCACCTCCATCTTGCATGAGGTTAAGCTCTACCTCCATCCGCATAAGGCTAAACTCTGCCTTCCCCTTGCATAAGGCTAATCGCTGCCTTCCCCTGCATGAGACTAAGCTATGTATCCATCTGCATAAGGATGAACTCTGCCTTCCATTTGCATAAGGCTAATCTATGTCTTCCATTTGCATAAGGCTAACCTCTGCCTTCCATTTGCATAAGGCTAATCTCTGCCTGCCCTTGCATAAGGCTGAACTCTGTCTTCTATTTTCATAATGCTAATCTCTGTCTTCCCTTGCATAAGGATAATCTTTACCCTCACCTGCATAAGGCTAATCTATGCCTTCATTTTCATAAGACTAAGCTCTGTCTCCAATTTACTTTTTCACCGAGACTAAGTGCTATCTCTCAAGCATTATTTACTTCGCTCCTCTTTCGAGCTAAGCTTTGCCCTCAATTTCGCAAGACTAAGCCTTGCCTTGTCAAATTATTGCATCTCATGGGCTGAAATATCGCCAACTTGTCCAAAGGCGTCATAGTCTAACGTCATCATCCTCGTACCCGGAAGACACCATGTCATGGCCTGAGGATCTCTCTCAATTTGCATATCATTATTCAAAGGTGTTATAGTTCGGAGGCACCATCTTCATGGCCCGAGAACATCATTTCATAGTATGCGAATATCTCATCAAACAATTCATGGCCCAGGACATCATGGTCTAAGGACGCCATCCCTAACTGTCCGAAGACAGCTTTCATAGTCCAACGGAACCTGCATCATGTTTAAATTTATGCACAATATATGCTTGTAATATTCTTTTTTGCAGGTAACCCGGCGAGCAACGACTATTCTAGCAGGAGCGAACCCGCTCCAGTTCTCCCAACCATATCAAACCTAACCTCCCCCGTGACCCGTTCATTCGCCCACCCCTAGATATCACGTATGTGTAATGACTTCACCGGTATGTTTCACCGGTCAATATGGAACTACATACGGCCTGATTCCTGTAAAACCAGGGATATGTAGGCAGCTCAGAAGTCAGGGTACTGCCAAAATCTCTCTAACCGTTTCGCTCGGTCAAAATTGGCCATCATATCTTTACCCGACAACTCTTTCATCATTTCCGGGTAAAGAGGAGCAGCTGTTGATACCCATTTTTTTCCAATTTTTTTTTTTAAAATTGCATATATACCTTAAAAATCATGCATTAGTAGAAATTGGCATTTTTTCATAATTGTTTCCACATTTTTATAAATTTGTGCAGCATTTTATTTCCAATAAATAACTACAAAATTTCATCACAAATGATTTAAAAAAAAATTCTTGATTTAATTTTTCCGTAAATAGTCAATTTGGCACCTTTTGGCTATAATTGAAATAACTTTACAATTATAGCCCAAGCATTTATTTTTGTTCTATTTTTACATGAAATTAGTCCTTTGTATTTTAAAATACTAAATAATCTTTTTAAACTATTTTCTATGCATGAAATTTATTTTTTATGATTATTAGTTATTTTATAAATTATTTTAGCTAATTTGGATTGGGTATTTGATAAATAGACTATTCTATTTCGATTTAGCTTAAATGAAACCAGCCCACACCTAATTAAACTAGCCCAAAGACCCATACCCAATCCCAAATCTTTACCGACCCAATTCCGACTAAATCCTGGTTGTTGCTCATTTTTTATCAACGGTCCAGGTTCACTCATTCCTAATNCTCTCATTCACTCCTCACTCACCCGCCGTCACTCCTCTCATTCTCTCTCAAACCCCCTCCGCCCTAACCATGGCTTCCACCCGTTGTTGCTTGCTTGCTGTTAATTATTGTAGTTCACTACCACCCCTAGCCCTAATGGCTCCCCTCCTATGGCCGGGATTCTTGCTGTCTTGAGGTCCTCAAGGGACCAGTGGCCGTTCACTCACCCCTGGGCCTGTTCTCACCATTCTCAGGCCACCATTGCTCGATTGAGTAAGATTGTCGTATTTTATTACTAAATCTATAGCTTCTGAGACGGAATCTCTCTATCTCTGGGTTATCTCTATCAAAACCCTAATCTTATCTCTTGAATCTTTAGATCTCTAACAGATCTGACGATATTTGAGTTGTTTTACCATTTTTCTATAAAATCATTCGATTTTTCAAAGCGTCTCTTCATCTTCATAACTAGTGTTTCTGAACCTCTCTTCAAAATGATTTTTCTATGATTTTCAGTGATTACTCAATATTATTTATTGTGTTTAAACGGCTTTATTTAGGTTCTCCCCTAACTAATTATGTTAAAAAAACCTCATTTCTTGGCTTAGCTTTGGGCTCTGGGTTTGTCTTTGCTGATTTGTTCATGCAATTTGTGTGTATGCCTGTTTCTCATGAATATCTTCTGAGTCTCTGTGATTTCTGCCCTATTATGCTTATTAGGGTTTCTGATTTGTTTCTTCCCGCCTATATTATATTTATTTTGTCTATTGACAGAAATTGGTGGTAATTTCCCCTAATCAGTACTAGTTTCTATTTGAATCCCTGATTTCCTGTGATTCATACCCTTTACTGGTTTTCTGTGATGATGTACTTTACTAATTTACGGTTTCCAAATTATTTTTCTTGCCTTATTATGTGGTTGACTACATTATTTACTGATTCTTAATATTGTTTCCATAATTAGGACTTTCTGAACCTAGCCCTAATTACTGGTTCTATACTTGTATTGTTTGAAACCTTTCCTTATCCGTTACATATGATTTCTTTACTGATTACCTCTCTTTCTACCGTTTGAACTGATTCCCTTAATTAAGGGAGTAGTTAGACTGATTTTACTCTAATTGATTCAGAGTTCTATAATTACTATAGTGCTCTTTTCCACTCTCATTAGACACTCATACACACACGAACGAACATTAGTTAACATCTCTCATACGCTCAAAATCTATTCTGCTTTCTTTGTTACTTGCTGTTGTTACTAAATTAGACGGCTGCAAGTCAAGTCTAATTATTGCGCTCTCCTATTCTTCACTTTGTGTTTACTCTCTTTACTGGTATGTTCTAATTTTAAATTCAAGCTCCCAAAGCAATGTGTTTCCTACTGCTTCATTTTATCATATTCATGATCTGTTTGTGTCTATTGTTTTGTTGTTCGACATGTAATTGACCTGTTTACGTTATTTCTTCACCCAATATGTTAGTTATGTCCTATACTTTTTAGGATCATCATGTTTACTCCCCCTTGTAGTTTGTCTCAGTGTGACTCTACTCTGTTTTTGAATGCTTGTCTATTTGTTGTATAGTTCTAGCATGCACCTATTTTTGCAAAACTGATTTGTTACCCTAAGTTGTCTCGATGCTATGCTTAATCATGTTTAGTACTTCTATGTCCTCACTATTGCTATGAAATCCTACTATGTCATCTCCCAATCCCATGAACCCCCTAAAGCACTTCTGATTCTATAACTATGTTCTAATTAGCACTACTGAATCCATGTCTTAGTATTTGCACTATTAGCCACCCCTTATTTGAAAAAGACTTCTGTTTATTATATGTGTATTATATGTCCCCAGTCCCCAACTATCCTTGTGTGAAGGGTTGTTATTTGAGTATTGCTGAACCTGTTAGGGTCCGTGTTTGATATGTTGTTTGTTTGATTACACATCTCTTGTCAAAACTGTTTTACTGAATAATTCTCCTATTTTATAAAACTACTTCAATTGAGTCTTTTTTAAAATACTGCTTTCCTATTAAAACCTTTTCATACTATGTCAAGCACTCTCACTCTTCTCTTAGGTCCTTAAGTTCTACCCCTCCAGTGTGTGACTTCTTTGGGATCCCTCTGAGATCCCTCTGAACTCTGATGCTCTAGGGCTGGCTCTTCCACACTGCACTTACTCAGTTCTGGTTATGAAGTCTGGGTGTGAGCACTGCCCAGGATCCTTGAGGTCCTTAGGGAACTCTAACACACCCGGACATGGAAAAGGCTATGACTTTGGCATATGAGGTTATGGACAATTTGGTACATTTTGGCCTACTTTAGGCTCCCTATAGTTTAACTTCTTGTTTTCCCTAATATATTTATGTAATTTATTCAGCTGGTCCGTAATAATTATTTGTAAACAGATATTAGGGTTGGCTATTGAAATGGGGAGGGTAGTTATATATTCTATCATTGGGTAGAAATCATGCCTTAGGCTTTTACATTCCCTATATCTGCATTAGAATCCATGCGTAGGACCAACATATTCATTCAAATCATGCCAAACATGCATTAGATATCATGTCTTTAAAGCTTTCATGTTTACTGCTTTAATGCACATCATGTCCTTAATTTATGCTTATGCCTACTAGTTAGAAATCTTGCTCTTAGGATAATAAATCAATATAAAAAGGTTACTCGTGTGCATTCAAAATCATATCTCCTTCATCATGTAGCTCTTTGTGCATTTTAGAAATCATGCCTTTAGGAACTCTGCACATCCTGAAATTATGTCTTAATCGTCCTACATTAATATTTGTATATTAGATATCCTGCTCTAGGATTTCATTTGCATCTGCTTAACCACGCCTAGTTTAACTACTGACTCAGGAAGAAGGTAAAAACAATCTCACATATGATTATCCTGTTTTAGATAAAACTAGCAACAATCTCTGCATTTTTGTAACACCTAGAACATCATACTTTTAGGAAAAAATAACTTTTGGACTGTCTAAAGGTTAATAGGCTTAAAAATCAATAGGCAAACTGATTAGGCCCCTGCTTCTGAGTTTATAAAAATAAAGCTACATATTTATGTGCATTGACATTCACTTAGATATCCTGTCTTAGGATCCTGTCTAATAAAACTACCTCTTGTTTGTGTTTGAGACCTGCTGATTATGTGCATTACTTGTGGAGGTAAATCTGGGCCTCATAATTGCTTTCCTGCGTTTATCTGATTATTCCTATTTGTTCTTGCATGTCGCTTAGAATTTTATCCTTTTAAAACCTTGGGGGTCTGTCTAGAACTACCTATACGTGGAGTTCCTAAAATCCTCCAGGACCATAAAGAAGGGACGGGTAACAGCACGCATAAAGATCACTAAATAAATTCTCTTAATAACCGCTAAGGGGTGGGGTAAAGGTAGATATGGATATGATGATCGGTGCGCTAATGCCACGTGTAGCCCCTCGATGATGAGTCATTACCGGGCATTGATTGATGTGATCCTAAAGGATAAACAACCTATGACTCCCCTACTTGTTTCCATGTGTATACTTTGACTGCGTATTCGCTATTTGCTTAAATTCACAAAGTTTTTTTGGCCGGGAACCACAGTTATGGACTTTGAGGGGTGCCTAACACCTTCCCCTTGGAGTAATTTCAAGCCCTTACCCAACCTCTGGTTATTCAATTAGTGTTATAGTGACCTTTAATAGGTTCCCTAACGCACCTTAATTCGTTAGGTGGCAACTCTTCAAATATTATCCCAAAAGGAAATGAGTGGTCACAATAATGTCAAAAACCCTGACTGATCCGAAAGGAGAGGAAAGAGGGGGGTGCGACAACGCACACTTCGGAGGTTGTCTAATCACTTCTTCCAAAGCGGAGGAACCCTGTACCGGAGAACTCCCGATCTGGGACTGTTAAGGTGTGTTGACACAAAAGAGGCTTCCAAATTGCTTGAGGAGATACATGCCGGAACCTGCGTTCCACATATGAAAGGTTTTGTCTTGGCTAAAAAGATATTCAGGGCACGATACTTTTGTATGACCATGGAGACAGACTGCATCCCACATGTTCAGAAATGCTACCAGTGCTAGATGCATGCAGACATGATACGGGTACCGCCAAACGAACTTAATGCAAGAAGCTCGCCTTGGCCTTTCGATGCTTGGGGAATGGATATCATCGGCCCAATCGAGCCCACCGGTTCAAACGGGCACCGGTTTATTTTAGTGGCCATCGACTATTTCACTAAATAGGTTGAAGCTGCATCTTACAAAGTTGTGACCAAGAAGGTCGTTTTAGATTTTGTCTGAGACCGAATTGTTTGTCAATTTGGGTTCCAGAGTCCATCATCACTAGCAATGCCGCAAATATCAACAGCGATCTGATGAAAGCCATGTGTGAAACTTTCAAATAAAGCACAAGAATTTCATAGCATACAGGCCTCAAATGAATGGAGCTGTTGAGGCCGCCAACAAAAACATTAAGAAGATACTAAGGAAAATAGTAGAGAATCACAAACAATGGCATGATAAATTTTCATTCGCCTTACTGGGATACCGTACCACAATCTGCACATCAACCGGGGCAACTGCCTATCTGCTGGTTTATAGTACCAAAGTTGTCATTCCCACGGAGGTAGAAATTCCTTCTTTAAGAATCACACAAGAAGCCGAACTCAATGATGCATAATGGATAAGGAACCACTATGAACAATTATCCCTCGTAGACGGAAAGAGGATGAATGCAGTGTGTTACGACCAGCTCTATCAGAATAGAATGTCCAGGGCTTTCAATAAAAGGGTAAAACGAAGACAGTTCATGCCGGGGCAGCTGGGATGAAACAAATCTTTCCACATCAGGATGAAGCCAAAGGAAAATTCTCTCCCAACTGGGAAGGTCCTTACATGGGTCACGAATTATTGACAGGAGGAGCGCTCATGCTCGCAGAGATGGACGGAGAAATCTGGCCAAAGCCTATCAATTCAGATGCAGTCAAAAGAAACTATGTGTAAACCATTTATGCTTCTTCATATGATGTAAATTGAACCATGCTCGGCCTGATTCCCGCTTAAGAATGGATACGTAGGCAGCCCTGTGTGTTCGTGTCACGACCCAAATCCTAAATCGGCCGTGATGGTGCCTATCGTGGAACTAGGCTAGCCAATAATCACATAATTACAGTTTCTTTCCAAAATCCTAACCATTTTCAACATTTCATAAAAGTATATAGAATTACTGAATCCATTAGGCAAAATAAACAGCTAAACAGTCTAAACCATCCCCAAAATCCGGAGTCAACATGTCATGAGCATCTAAGAAATATACCCAAAAGTCTACTATTATAATACAAAACCTCCGAACGAATAACTAGGTACAACAATAAAAAGGAAAAAACAGAGATGTTGCAGACGCTGAACAGCTACCTCTATGTCCCGAACTCCGGCTCCGCACGGAATAGATGGCTAACGCTTGGTATCAACATTTGTATCTGCACACAGGGGTGCAGTGAGTAAAGTGAGTACGCCAACTGAGTAGTAATGAAAATCAATCAAGTCTAAGCGATAAGAAATACATAAAAATCAATTTGTCAATTCACAATATGCACAGCCCTTTTCAACAATATATACATATATATATGTATGAAATCAACATGCCTTAAAAGCCAACTTCAGTAAAATCCTTTGAAAAATGTGTTTTCCAACAATTTCAGAAATAAAAATACCTGAAAAATGGGCAGAACATGCATCATAAATCGCCCCTTGGGCGAACATCGCTCAGCACCTCACAGCCACTCAGTATCAGCCCCTCGGGCAACCTTACTATCACTCATGCCTCCCAGTCACTCGGCACTCGCACTCAGTAGGTACCTGCGCTCACTAGGGGGTGTGTACAAACTCCGGAGGGGCTCCTTCAGCCCAAGCCCTAATATCAAGCCACCTCGTGGCGTATCATAACCTCACAATCAGGCCATCAACCTCACTTAATCAGAACCTCTCAAAAGCCCCTCGGGCGTATCAGTAAAACGGGGTACCCGACCCAAAACATCATTTTATATCTCAAAATAGTTTAAATAAGGCTTAGTGTCGAAAAACGTTAAGCACAATATGACTGAGTGTAAATCATAAATCAACAGTGAGGAAATAGCAGTAAAAAGCCCCCAAGGGGTCGGAACAAGTCGGCATGAGGCCCCAAACATGGTTTATAGCCCTAATATATCAATAGTTTTTAAAAATACGCAACTCACTAGTAGCCGCGAAGAGGACCAAGTCCAATCCGCGCGCCACATACTCGTCATCCGACATGTGCGCCATTCTAAAAATAGTGAGAAATATGAAGTCCGGAGTTTCATACCCTCAGGATAATATTTATAGCCATTACTTTCCTCTACCGGGCCACAATACTAATCTGTGATGCTCTTGCCTCTCAAATCGGCTCCCGGTTGCTCTGAATCTAACCAAAACCATATTAACATCATCAACATACACTAAAGGAACAAAATCCAATCTAAAACTATCAATTTATACAAAATTCTCGAAATTCGGCAAAACCCGAGCCTCGGGCCCACGTCTCAGAATTCTATAAAATTTACATCGCTAGAATCAACATCCTCCCACGATTATACACATACCAAGAACACCACAATCAGACCACAATTGCCCGCACAAATCACCAAAAGAATTTTCCAAACTTCCTCCCATTTTCCCAACTTCTCTACTTTAAATTCCTAAGATTTCAAGCCTAATCCATCACAAAATAACATAGAAACGAGTTTTTAAATTCGGGAAACTTACCTCCACTGAAGACCCTCGAATTCCTCCTTCAATTTGCTCTCAAACCAACTCAATACGCATGCAACAATGGAAGAAATGACCAAAATTTCGCGGAGGCACCTATTAATATTTTCTGTCCAGTTAATCTGCACCTGCGGACTATACCTCGCACCTGCGGTCCCAGGTGCGCACATGCAAACTCCCACTAATAGCCCAAACTTCGCACCCGTGAGTCCTTTTCCGCACCTGCGGCTTCGCAGGTGCGACCCATGCCTCGTACCTGCGGATTCCTCCATCCTGGCCTCTTTTCGCACCTGCGTAACGTTCTTCGCACCTGCGGTTCCCATCCGCAGGTGCGGCCACACCAGTAAATTAACACCAATAGCCATTTGCTGCAATTTCCTAAGTCCAAACCCCCACTAACCATCCAAAATCAATCCCGAGCCCCTCGGAACCAAACATACCAACACACCCCATAGAATCATTTAAACTTAGTCGAGCCTTCGAAACACCAAAAACAATGCAAAAACACCAAAATTACATCAAATTCAAGCCTATGAACTTTGAAACTTCTAAATTTTGCCAATGATGCTGAAACCAACCAAAACGCCTCTGATTGACCTGAAAATTTGCACACATATCCAAAATGACATTATGAACCTGCTCCAACTTCCGGAATTCCATTCCGACCCCGATAGCCTATTTGCAATGCCGACCGAAAATCGCCAAGAACTAACTTTCGCCAATTCAAGCCTAATTCTACATTGGACATCAAAACATCATTCCGAAAACACTCCTAAATCACAAATCACCTAACGAAGCTATTCGAGCCATAAAATCCACATTCCAAGGTCATTTTCAAATAAGTCAACTCCCAGTTGACTTTTGCATCTACTAAGCTAGCTTAAAAGACTAAGTGTCTCTATTCTCACCAGAAGCACTCCGAAACCAAACCAACCGACCCAACACAACATAAATAGGCTAAGCAGCATATGATAAAGCAGAAATAGGGAAAATGGGGCTAATCTCACGGAACGACCGGCTGGGTCGTTACATCATCCCCCTCTTAAACAAACGTTCGTCCTCGAACGGGTCTAGAAACATACCTGGAGTCTCGAATAAGTTAGGATATTTGCTCCGCATCTCCCGCTCGGTCTCCCAGGTGGAATCCTCCACCGGCTGACCTCTCCACTGAACCTTCACTGAAGCTATGTCCTTAGACCTTAGCTTCCTGACCTGACGACCCAAAATAGCCAGTGGACCTCAAATGACATATCACCCTCGAGTTGAACCGTGCTGAAGTCCAAACCATGGGACGGGTCACCAACATACTTCCGGAGCATCGACACATAGAACACCGGATGAATACACGATAAGCTGGGAGGCAAGGGAAGTCTATAAGCCACCTCCTCAACCCTCTGAAGCACCTCAAATGGCCCAATGAACCCGGGACTTAGCTTTCCCCTCTTCCCGAACCTCAGAACACCCTTTATGGGTGACACCTTCAGCAGCACTTCCTCCATAACCATGAAAGACACATCTCGGACCTTCTGGTCCGCATAACTCTTCTGCCTAGACTATGCCGTGCGAAGCCGCTCCTAAATCAACTTCGCCTTACCCAATGCATCATGAACCAAGTCTGTGCCCAAAAACCTAGCCTTACCCGGCTCGAACCAACCAACCGGAGATCTGCACCTCCTACCGTATAAAGCCTCATACATAGCCATCTGGATACTCGACTGATAATTATTATTATATGCAAACTCCGCGAGTGGCAGAAACTGGTCCCATGAACCCCCAAAATCAATGACACATGCACGCAACATATCCTCCAATATCTGAATAGTACGCTTCGACTGCCCGTCGGTCTGAGGATGAAACGATGTGCTCAACTCGACCTAAGTACCCAACTCTCTCTGTACGGCTCTTCAAAAACTGAGATGTGAACTGAGTACCTCTGTCAGAAATGATAGAAAATGGAACCCCGTGCAATCGCACAATCTCCCCGATATAAATCCCAGCTAACCTCTTCGAAAGATAAGTAGTACCAAGAGGAATGAAGTGTGCGAACTTGGTCAGTCAATCCATAATAATCCATATAGCATCAAACCTCCTCGAAGTCTGTGGGAGCCCAACTACGAAGTCCATGGTGATTCGCTCCCACTTCCACTCCGGAATATCTAATCTTTGAAGCAATCCACCCGGTATTTGGTGTTCATGCTTGACCTGCTGACATTTGAGACGCTGAGCCACGAACTCCACAATATCCTTCTTCATCTGTCTTAACCAATAATGCTGCCTCAAATCCTGATACATCTTTGCGGCACCCGGATAGATGGAATACCGCGAAATATGGGCCTCAGCTAGAATCGAATCTCGAACTCCATCCATATTGGGCACGTAAATCCGGCCCCGCATCCTCATGACCCCATCATCACCAATAACCACATCCCTAGCATCACCGCGACGGACCCTATTCTGAAGAACGAGCAAGTGTGGATCATCATACTGGTGTGCTCTAATTTGATCATAAAGAGAAAACTTGGAGGCTACACAAGCCAATACCCGCGGGGCTCTCATAGATCCAATCTCACCAACTGAGCCGCTAAAGCCTGAACATCAAGGGCTAATGGTCGCTCTGCTACTGGAAGGTAGGCTAGACTCCCCGAACTCTCTGCTCTGCGACTCAGGGCATCTGCCACTACATTCGCCTTCCCCGAATGATATAGAATAGTGAGGTCATAATACTTGAGAAGCTCCAACCACCTCCTCTGACGCAAATTCAGATCCTTCTGATTAAGCAGACGCTACAAACTACGGTGATCAGTGAAAACCTCACAATGCACTCCATACAAATAATGACGGCAAATCTTCAAGGCGTGGTCAATAGCTCCTAGCTCAAGATCATGCACTAGATAATTCTTCTTGTGCACCTTCAACTGTCTGAACGTGTAGGTAATCACCCTACCATCGTGCATCAAAATCGCTCCAAGATCAACTCTCGAGGCATCACATTAAACTGTATAAGAACCTGAACCCGTAGGCAAAATCAACACCGGAGCTGTAGTCAAAGCTTACTTGAGCTTATGAAAGCTCTCCTCACACTCCTCAGTCCACCTGAACTGAGCACCCTTCTGGGTCAGTCTGGTCATTGGTGCTGCAATAGATGAAAATCCCTCTACGAAACGGCGATAGTACCCTGCCAAACCAAGGAAACTGCTAATCTCGATAGCTGATGATGGTCTAGGCCAGCTCTGCATCGCCTCTATCTTTTTTGGATCAACCTGAATACCCTCACTGGACACCACGTGTCCCAAGAACGCTAAAGAATCAAGCCAGAACTCACACTTTGAAATTTCGCATACAATCTCTTCTTCCTCAAGGTCTGAAGCACAACTCTCAAATGCTGCTCATGATCCTCCCAAGATCGGGAATACACCAAGATATCGTCAATAAACATGATGATGAAAGAGTCCAGATAAGGCCAGAATACACTGTGCATCAAGTGAATAAAGGTTGTTGGGGCATTGGTCAGCCCAAAGGACATAACCAGAAACTTATAATGACCATATCTAGTCCTGAAAGCAGTCTTCGGAATGTCTAGCCCCCGAATCTTCAACTGATGATAGACGGAACGCAAGTCAATCTTGGAAAATACCCTGGCACCCTGCAACTGATCAAACAAATCATTTATACGAGGAAAAGGGATACCGGTTCTTCACCGTAACCCTGTTCAGCTGTCGATAATCAATACACATATGCATGGAACCACACTTCTTCTTTACGAACAACACCGGTGCACCCCAAGGTGACACACTAGGCCGAATGACCTCCTTATCTAGGAGTTTCTGAATATGCTCCTTCAATTCCTTTACCTCCATTGGTGCCATACGGTAAGGTGGAATAGAAATCGGTTGGGTGCCTTGCACCAGGTCAATACCAAAATCAATGTCCCTGTCAGCTGGCATGCTTGGCAAGTCTCCAGGAAACACGTCCGGAAAGTCACGGACCACAAGAGCCGAATCAATAGCAGGAGTCTCACCACTGACATCCCTTACACAATCCAGATAAGATAAACACCCCTTCTCAACCATGCGCTGGGCCTTTAGGTAGGAAATCACCCTACTAGGCATAAACTCAGAAGAACCTCTCCACTCATCCCTCGGACATCCCGACATAGATAAGGTCACGGTATTAGCATGAAAATCAAGAACATCATGACACGGAGATAACCAATCCATGCCCAATATCACATCATAATCGACCATGCTGAGTAACAGTAGGTCCACTCGGGTCTGTAGACCCCCAATAGATATCACTCACGACCGATACACACGGTCCACAACAACAGTATCGCCCACCGGAGTCGACACATGAACAAACATAACTAAGGACTCACGGGGCATATCCAGAAAATGGGCAAAATATGATGAAACATAGGAATATGTAGAACCAGGGTCAAATAAAGCAAAAGAATCTCGGCGACAGACCGAGACAATACCTGCGATCACTGCATCGGAGGCCATAGCATCTGGCCTGGCTAGAAATGCATACATATGGGCATGACCTCCACCTGATCGACCTCCCCCTCTTGGGCGGCCTCCACCTGGCTGACTACCACCGCTGGCTGCCTGGGCGGGTGGTGAAGTAATTAGAGCTTAAGCGAGGGCTGGCCTCTCTGCTGAGAAGAACCACTAGGACGACATGGACGTTGCCTCCACATGTGCCAAAACTTGCCGCACTCAAAGAAACTCCCTGGAACTGGAGACGAGGACTGATAGAACCCCAAGGCACCAGAATGGCCACTGGAAGAATCATGCATAGAGGAACTCTGAACTGGTGGTGCTCGAGCTGCACTCTGGGCTGGGAGGGCACCGATTGAAGAACGGCCTGACTGGGAACCACGGGGACCATGCCCCGAAGATGCACCATTATAGGCTGGGGGAACTGACTTAGGAGGCCTAAATGAACGACCTCTACCATGCTGAAACTACCCCTTGGAAGGAGCACCACTAGAACCACCCAATCCACGAGGCCTCTTGGCCTCCCTCTCCTCCCGCTCCTAGCGGCAGACTGACTCAATATCTTGAGCAGTATCAACAACCTGCTCGAATGTTGCATCTGATACTCTCTCCTGGGTCATTAAAAGGCAGAGCTGATAAGTGAGTCCATCCAGAAACCTCCTAATCCTCTCCCTATCAGTAGGGTCCAACTCCGTGGCATGACAATCCAACTCCAAAATTGCTTCTCATACTACGTTACTGATAGATCCCCCTGACACAGCTGCTCAAAATGCTTGCGCTTCTCCTTCCTGTGAGATTGGGGTACATACTTCTCCAAGAAGATAGTGGAGAACTGCTCCCAGGTGAGAGGTGCTGAACCAAAAAGAATAGGCCTCTCAAAAGACTCCCACCAAGTGAAAGCAGCACCAGAAAGCTGAAAAGTAGCAAACGAGACCCCACTGGTCTCCAAATCTCGGCAGTACGCAGCATCCTCTAACACTTATCCAGAAAACCCTGGGTATCCTCGCCCTCAGCACCACTGAATGTCGGAGGCTGTAGTCTACTAAATCTCTCCAGCCTACGCTTCTCGTCCTTTGGCATAGCCGGAACCACGAAGTCCCAAACTAGAGAAACCGGTTGGGCTGGAACCGCCCCCGGTGTCTGCTGGCCCTTAGTAACTTGCTCAGGTGTCCGGGCAACTGGTGTCTGACTGCCTCCCCTGGCCTGAGAACTAGCGGCAACTACCTGAGCAAGGGTGGTACACACAGTCAAGATCTGAGCCAAGGTCTCCTTAAGACCCGGAATAACAATAGGCACTGCCGGTGCCTGAGCCTGTCCCACTGGAGTATCTGCGGCGGGAATCTAATCCTGAACAGTAGGGGGATAAACTGGCACTGCCCTGGCTGCTGCATGGGCTGGCCTCTACCTCTACCACCACCTCGACCTCTCGCTGGTCTAGTTGGTGGATGATCACCCTGATCGGTAGCGCGAATCCTCACCATCTGTGAGAGAAGGAAACAACAGAAGTTTAGATTTCCAGAATCAACAAAATGGCACGATAGAATTCAAGAAAATGAGATAGTTCCTAAGGGTTCCGCAGCCTCTCGAAGATAAGTACAGACGTCTCCGTACCGATCCGCAAGACTCTACTAAACCTGCTCATGACCGTTGAGTCCTATGTAACCTAGCCTATGATATCAACTTGTCACAACCCCAAATCCTAAATCAGTCGTGATGGCGCCTATCGTGGAACTAGGCTGGCCGATAATCACATAATTACAGTTTCTTTCCAAAATCAAAACCATTTTCAACATTTTATAAAAGTATATAGAATTACTGAATCCATTAGGCAAAATAAATAGCTAAACAGTCTAAACCATCCCCAAAATCCGGAGTTAACATGTCATGAGCATCTAAGAAATATACCAAAAAGTTTACTATTATAATACAAAACCTCCGAACGAATAACTAGGCACAACATAAGAACGGAAAACAGAGATGTTGCGGATGCTGAACAACTACCTCTATGTCCCAACCTCTGGCTCCGCATGGAATAGATGGCTAATGCTCGGTATTAGCACCTGTATCAGCACACAGGGGTGTAGGGAGTAATGTGTGTACTCTAACTCAGTAGTAATGAAAATAAATCAAGTTTATGCGGCAATAAACACATAAAAATCAATTCTTCAGTTCACAATATGCAGAACCTTTCTTTTCAACAATATATACATAGATATGTATGAAATCAACATGCCTTAAAAGCTAACTTCAGTAGAATCCTTTGAAAAATGTGTTTTCCAACAATTTCAGAAATAAAAATACCTGAAGAATTTAGTGTAAGATGAAATAAGTCGTAAATAGCCCCTCGGGCAGAACATGTATCATAAATTGCCCCTCGGGCAGAATATCGCTCAGCACCTCACAACCACTCAGTTTAGCCCCTCGGGCAACCTCACTGTCACTCATGCCTCCTAGTCACTCGTCACTCTGCACTCGCACTCAGTAGGTACCTGCGCTCACTGGGGGTCTGTACAGACTCCAGAGGGGCTCCTTCAGCGGAAGTGCTAGTATCAAGCCACCTCGTGGCATATCATAACCTCACAATCAGACCCTCGGCCTCAATCAGTCAGAACTTCTCCAAAGCCCCTCGGGCGTATCAGTAAAACGGAGTACTCGACCCAAAACATTATTTTATATCTCAAAATAGTAAATAAGGCTGAGTTTTGAAAATAGTTAAGCACAATATGACTGAGTGTAAATCATAAATCAAAGTGAGTAAACAGCAGTAAAAAGCTCCCATGGGGTCCAAACAAGTCGGCACGAGGCCCCAAATATGGCTTATAGCCCAAATATATCAATAGTTTTAGAACACAATTTAACATATGGTTTAGAGTAAAAATACGCAACTCAATAGTTGCCATGGAGAGGACCAAGTCCAGTCCAAAAATCAGTGCGCACCACATACTCGTCATCCGACATGTGCGCCATTCTAAAAACAGTGAGAAATATGAAGTATGAGGTTTCATACCCTCAAGACAAGATTTATAGCCATTACTTACCTGTATCGCGCCACAATACTAATCCGCGACCTCTTGCCCCTAAAATCGGCTCCCGATTGCTCTGAATCTAACCAAAACCAGATTAACATCACCAACATATGCTAAAGGAACAAAACCCAATCTCCAACTATCAATTTATACAAAATTCTTGAAATTCAGCAAAACCGGAGCCCCGGACCCACATCATGGAATTTATAAAATTTACATCACTAGAATCCTCATCCTCCCACGATTCTACACATACCAAGAACACCACAATCGGACCACAATTGCCTGCCCAAATCATAAAAAGAATTTTCCAAACTTCCTCCCATTTTTCCCAACTTTTCTACTTTAAATTCCTCAAATTTCAAGCCTATCCGTCATAAAATAACATAGAACGAGTTTTTTAATCCGGGAAACATACCTCCACTGAAGACCCTCGAATTCCTCCTTCAATTTGCTCTCAAACCAGCTCAACCCGCATGCAACAATGGAAGAAATGACCAAAATTTTGCGGATGCACCTACTTATATTTTCTGTCCAGTTAATCCGCACCTGCGGATAATACCTCACACCAAACGTCGCACCTGCGAGTCCTTTTCCACACCAGCGAATTCCTCCAGCCTGGCCTCTTTTTGCACATGCGGCCATTGCACATGCGGTTCCCCATCCGCAGGTGCGGCCACACCAGTAAATTAACACCAGCAGTTATTTGCTGCAATTTCCTAAGTCTAAACCCCCGCTAACAATCAAAAATCAATCCCGAGCCCCTCGGGGCCTTAACCAAACATACCAACACACCCCATAGCATCATTCAAACTTAATCGAGCTTTCAAAACACCCAAAACAACGCAGAAACACCAAAATTACATCAAATTCAAGCCTATGAACTTTGAAACTTCTAAATTTCGCCAATGATGCTGAAACCAACCAAAACACATCCTATTGACCTAAAAATATTCACACATATCCAAAATGAAATTACGAACCTGCTCCACTTTCCGGATTTCCATTCTGACCCCGATAACCATTTTTCCACTGCCGACGGAAAATCGCCAAAAACTAACTTTCACCAATTCAAGCCTAATTCTACACTGTACGTCAAAACTTCATTCTGAACAGACTCCTAAGTCCCAAATCACCTAACAAAGCTATCCGATCCATAAAATCCACATTCTGAGGTCATTTTCCAATAATTCAACTCCCAGTTGACTTTTCCAACTATTAAGCTAGTTTAAGAGACTAAGTGTCTCTGTTCTCACCACAATCACTCTGAAACTGAACCAACCGACCCAACATAACATAAATAGGCTAATAAACATATGATAAAGCAAAATGAGGAAAACGGGGCTAATCTCACGGAACAATCGGCCGGGTCATTACAGTCCGGTCACAATTCAATAAAATTTCCATTTTCCCCACAATCAGAAACTTGGGCAGAATTTTAAGGAGGACCCTCAAAATTCTGAAGTAAGTTCAGTCAACCGCAACAAACGGAACGGTCAGAAAGTTCATCTAGTTAATTGGGGTATAATTTTGAGGAGGACCCTCAAAATTCTACTGTAGAGGAAGTCACAACGTCTCTAATTATGTCACAGTTACCAGTTCATCTAACTAATTTCTAAACTACATATTACTATGTCTTTGAAAACTATACACGCATGATTTTGAAAAGAAACTTTATGTTTAGCCAAATGCTACCCCAAGCAACTTCAGTAGGATCCTCAGACAAAATGGCGAAGATCGAGCAAGCAAAGACGCGAACCAACCTCCCTGCAAAACTCACAGTTTTTTTTTGGATGCAGGATTATGTCATCATGATAAGCGGCATCGCAACAACACAGTCTCTACGCACGAAACACATTGTCAGCTAATATAACTTCACTCTCACTTTTCTCTTTGCAGGAGACTAAGCCCTATCTCAAATCGCTTGCATAAGGCTAATCCCTGCCTCTCTATTTGCATAAGGCTAAGCACTGCCTTCTCTTTGCATAAGACTAATCCTTGTCTCAATCATGCATGAGGCTAAGCCCTGCCTCTCTGTTTGCATTAGGCTAAGCACTGCCTACTCTTTGCATAAGACTAAGACCTGTCTCGAATCCTTGCATGAGGCTAAGCCCTACCTCTCTGTTTGCAAAAGGCTAAGCACTGCCTACTCTTTCCATGAGACTAAGCCCTGTCTCAAATCCTCGCATGAGGCTAAGCCCTTCCTCTCTGTTTGCATTAGGCTAAGCACTGCCTACTCTTTGCATGAGACTAAGCCCTGTCTCAAATCCTTGCATGAGGCTAAACCCTACCTCTCTGTTTGCATAAGGCTAAGCACTTCCTTCTCTTTGCATGAGACTAAGCCCTGTCTCCAATCCTCGCACTAGACTAACCACTGTCTCTTTTGCATTGTTCTCTTCTCTCGGGATAAGATCTGCCCTTAACTTCATACGACACTAAGCTCTAACTTCTTTCCTCTAGCATCATGTCTTTGCATCCCATGGGCTGAAATATAGCCAACTTGTCTGAAGGCGTCATAGTCTGAAGGCACCGTCCTCATAGTCAGAAGACATCATGCCATGGCCTGAGGATCTCTCAAATTTGCACATCATTATTCAAAGGCGACATGGTTTGGAGGCACCATCTTCATGGCCCGAAAACATCATTTCATGGTCTGCGAATCCCTTTTCGTACAATTCATAGCCTGGGGCGTCATGGTCTAAGGACGTCATCCTCACCGTCCGAGACAGTCTTCATGGTCTGAAGGGAATTGGCGTCATGTTTAAATTTTCTAAAATAAGTTATACATATGTGCTCGCAGTATACATTTGTAGATTTGTAGGTACCTAGTTAGTAACCAATATCCCAAAAGGAGCAATCCCGCTCCAGTTCCTTCAAACTATTCCAAACCTAACTGCTCACTCACAATTGTTTCAATCCCAAGTAATCCTACGCAGAACTACAAACGGCTTGATTCCTGTAAAACCACTGATATGTAGGCAACTCGGAAACCGGAGTGCGGCTTATATCTTGCAAATCGCCCTATTCGGTCAAAATCTGTCATTATGTCTTTACCCGACAACTCTTTCATCCTTCCCGGGTAAAGAGGGGCAGTTGTTACTACCCAATTATTCCCATATATATTTTGTAAATATATGTATACTTTCAAATAGTGCATGAGCATCAACAAATATTTTTCAATAATTTTTAAAGGCTTTTAATCAGTTTATTCCCGCATTTTATTATCTAAGTAATTATAATTACATCACAAATAATTTTATAAGGATTTATTACTTAATTTGTATCATTTATATTCATATTGAGATTTAAACATTTTATGTATAATTATATTTGCATCTTTAGGCTATAATTGCAATATTTCACAATAATAGTCACATATATGCATAATTACATTATTTACACAGGAAAATGACTATTTATATTTTTATAATGTTAAGTAATTATTTTAAATCACTTTTCAAGCACAAATGACATTTTTTATTATTTATTAATTATTTTTATAAATTATTTTACAGGGTTAATTAGGTATTTAAAATCTAGCCCCTTTCCTCATTAATTTCGGACCTAGCCCCAACCCAATACAACCTAATCCATTTACCAGCCCAATACCCATACCCGTCCTAACCCAATATCCATACCTGTCCACATTAACCCGCCCGGTCTAAAAGCTTTAATTCTAGCCGCTGATCTCAAAAGACGAACGACTCCCAACACCCCAACCCCTTTTAATTATACCAACACCTCTAACCCTAACCCATTTCCACCTACCCGCCGCCCTCAAACGCTCTCGCCTCCCTCCTTTCCTCTCAAAACCCTAGCGTCACACTCATATTTCCTTTGTCATTCCTATATAGAAATGGAATCATTTAGCGATTCCTTACCTTATTGTCACGACCCCAAATCCTAAGTCTGTCGTGATGGCGCCTATCGTTGAACTAGGCTAGCCAACCATTATACTCTATCATAATATTTCATAATTTACAAGACTAGCAGATTAAAACAGCAAAATGAGATGAAAAATTCATACACTACCCCCAAAACCTGGAGCCAACTATCATGAGCATCTAGGACTATAAATACAATGTACAATAAGGTGACTTGCTACTACAAAATTCTGAAGTACGAAAGACAAAAACCATGAACTGAGGAAAGGAAAAGAGGTGAGTTGGGGATGCTGAGCAGCTACCTCGATCCTCGAACAAACTCCAAGCACGTCCGAAAATCAACAAGTGAGATGGTTTGGTACCTGGATCTGCACATAGAGGTCCAAGGAGTAACGTGAGTACGCCAAGTCAGTAAGTAATCAAAGTAACTAAAAACTTGAGTGTAGTGACGAGCATTTATAAATCATGTAAATCCATATAACAAGTAACAGTGGAAATAAATAAATCAAGTCAGGAATCTACATTCCGAATATTTCATAAAACTCCAGTTTCCATTTAAAATCTCATATAAAAACATTTCTCCAACATTATCATCAGAGGCTCAGTGTAAAGAAGAGTGAAAACAGTAGTTTCATAAAATATAAGTCCCTCGGGCACAGTATTACTCACAAATAAAGCCTCTCGAGCAAGTCTCTCAGTCACTCGTGACTCCACTATCAGTATCTCATGGTCATACTAAACACTCGTACTCAACAAGTACCATGAATACACACAACTGCTGCGGCGGGCAGCCCGATCCAATACATACACACACACACACACACACACACACACACACACATATATATATATACTGCTGCGACGTGCAGCCCGATCCATATAACATACGCTGCGGCGTACAACCCGATCCATATAATTGTCGACTGTGCCCACTGGGGTGTACAGATTCCGGAGGGGATCCTACAACCCAAGCGCTATATTGTTGCAGCGTGCAGCCCGATTCAATATGTATACTGCTTCGGCGTGTAGCACGATCCATGTATAATGTATATTGTTGCGGTGTGCAGCCCGATCAATATGTAATATAATATATATATATATTGCTGCGACGTGCAGCCTGATCCATAACTATCCTCACATGCTCGGCTCTCGGCCTCACTTAGTCATCCCTACAAGCCCATCGGGCAACTCATCTCAACTCACGAGACTCAGTCCCAAAATACCTCTCAGAGTCTCAAAATAGTATGATAACAGTGAAAATAACAACAAGTAAAAAACATGACTGAGTTCACAATTGTTCTCTCAGGATAGTGTGAGAATAGTGTAAAAGTACCTCTGAGGGTCTAAATAGGTCATCACAAGGCCCAAAACATGGCTCAAAGCCCATTAACAAGTATAAGTTTATAAAATACAGATGTCGTAAGGTTTCAAATCGAATACGTGGCTTAATAGTCGCTACGGGACGGACCAAGTCACAATGCCTATCGGTGCACGCCCACATGCTCGTCACCTAGCATGTGTGTCACCTTATTTACCAAAACAATATAAAATACCGCGGTTTCATACCCTCAAATCTAGAGTTACAATCGTTACTTACCTCAAAATAGCCCAAAAGCTACTATGTGATGCTCTTGCCCCTCGAATTGGCTCCCAAATGCTCCGAGTCTATCACAAATCAGATCAATAACATCAAAATATGCTAGGGAGATGAACCCCAATCGAAAACTATCAAAATTGGGTACAATTCCCGAAATTGGCCAAACCTAAGCCCTAGGCCCACGTCTCAGAATTCGATAAAATCACAAAACTAGAATCCTCATTCCCTCACGATTCTACCCATACCAAATTTACACAAAATCTGACCTTAATTGCCCACTCAATCATCAAAAGAAATTTCCAATTCTCCCTCCCATTTTTTCCCCCAAATTTCTACTTTAATTCCTCAAATTTCATGGTAAAAATCAAGACTAATTCATGAAATTAAACCAAAAGTGATTGAAGAACACTTACCACAAGAATCCCACTGAAAATCTCGTCCAAATTCTCCTTCCCCCGAGCTCCCTAATGGAATATTGAGTTATGGCCCAAAACCCCCGTTTAGAATTTAAAAATTGTCCGCCCATGTTTCTTTCTTCACTGCGATTGGGGGAGCTCCTACGCGATCGCGAAGAACAAGTTTGCCCATAAAATTACATTACGCGATCGTACAAGACCAAACGCGATCTCATTGCTTCCCCTCCCTCACGTACGCGATTGAGGCCCCACATGGGCGATCGCATTGAAGAAAAAGAACACTGCCTCGGAAAAAACCTTTGCGATCACATCCCCTATTGCGATCGCATATAAGGAAACCAGTAGGCAAAAATTGCAGTAGCTACATCAGTCCCTCTAAGGCCAAACACACTCTGATAACCAGCTGTAACTCACCCGAGGACCTCGGGACCTCAACCAAACATACCAACACATCCCATAACCTCATTCAATGTTATTCGAGCCTTCGAAACACCAAAAAAAATGCAAAAACACCAAAATCACATCAAATTCAAGCGTATGAACTTTGAAACTTCTAAATTCCGCCAATGATGTCGAAACCAACCAAACCACGTCCGAATGACCTGAAAATTTTCATACATATCCAAAATGACATTACGAACCTGCTCCAACTTCCGGATTTCCATTCCGACCCCGATAGCCTATTTTCCCTTGCCGACCGAAAATCGCCAAAAACTAACTTTCGCCAATTCAAACATAATTCTACATCGGTCATCAAAACTTCATTCTGAATAGATTCCTAAGTCCCAAATCACCTAATGAATCTATCTGAGCCAAAAAATCCACATTCCGAATTCGTTTACCAATAAGTCAACTCCCCGTTGACTTTTTCAACTATTAAGCCAATTAAGAGACTAAGTGTCTCTGTTCTCACCACAACCACTCTGAACCCGAACCAACTGACCCAACACAACATAAATAGGCTAAGCAACATATGATAAAGTAGAAAAGGGGGAAGCGGGGCTCATCTAACGGAACAACTGGCCAGGTCGTTACACTTATTTGGCCCTATCTCTTTACCTGCTACTCATCTGGGGTATTACTTAACTCGCTTACCTCAAATGGCAAGCTAATATTGAGAGGTTCGAACCTGATCTGGTTCAAAATCTCTTATATGTTGGTTATTTCCGTCTGGGTTCATCCTAATCTATGTGAGTATGAATATTTTCATATCTTCCAATGCGTCATACCTAACCTAAAGTTATGGTTTTCAGATCATTGATTTCGAACCAGATTTGGTTCAACTTTAGTTTGTTTTAATGTTATTTTTCCGTCTATATTCACTTTGTTACCCATAAATCTGCCTATTTTCCGTTAAATCTTTTACTTATCTAAAACTAGGGTTTAACCTTCTTAATCGAACCAGATTTTGTTCGAATCTTATGTTTCCTTTAATAATTCTCTGTCTATGTTCTTTTTATTCAAACAAATGATTCTTCTCCTTTATTGCTCTATCAATGTGTGTTTACTTAAAATTAAGGTTTTTCAGATCTTAGTTGAACCAAATATTGATCGATTATGTTTTTGAATAAGAATTCTATCTAGGTTCATTATGTGATATTTGTGCTAATTTTATGGTTCTCCTTTTGAACATCCTCTTCTCTACCTTATGTACCTTATTTTTTCCTGCCGATTCTAGGGTTAGGAATCTTTTACTGGTTTCTGTTTACTCTTTCATTTCTCGTATGATGTTGATGTTTTCCTTATTTACATTCAACGTACCATGATTCCATCATTTCCTTACCCTATTTGCTTTGAGACTGCATGTTAATTGATACTATTTTGAGTGGTACTCGCCTCATCACACGCTGTTATTACTATTAATTGATTGAACCCGACTTCAATTGATTCTGAGAATTATTTTCATTCCTTATTTGTGTATGCTTGATTGGTTCCCTTATTTGTCTGCTTAATTCCGTGCTATTTAAACCCCTTATCCCTCCTCGCTTAGACATACTCGAACTCTCATACTCTCTCTAAAACATAATCTCTCTTGTTCTGATTTTGTGCTAATTGTCTCTCGTTTTGGATGGCTGAAAGCCAAGGCCATGTTATTCTGGAACTTAACTGCTGTGGCATACTTACTTGCTTTCTTACCTAACTAGTATGCCAGAACCCTTTGTATTTTCATTCTTTATGCTTTGCTCGACTAGCATGCTTTAATTCCCAGTATGATTCTGTCCTTCACATGACTCTATTATCCCATTGAGTGACATTGTTAATTTAGGATTAAGTTATTTTGAATAATATGAATCCTCTCATAAGTTAGCCTAAGGTTTGATTTGTTTCATACACTAATCTTACACTTACTCTGAACTTTGCATTCCTCAAGATACTAAAAACATGTAATCAATTAGTTTGTTGCTTAACTCATGTGCCTTGTCTGCTTAATTCATGTGTCTGAGAAGTTTAACTATTGGTTCCTAATAGCTTCTGTGATTAAGCCACGATTGCCTTAAGTACTAGCATGAGTATTTAGCTTAACTAGATTTCAACTTATTTGAACTGTGTGCTAAGTATGATCTTTGTTTGCTTCTTGGTGCAGTTCTGCCTGCAACTCTGTGTTCTAAGCTTTCTTTCTTCTGAAATAAAACTTTTCTTTTTTTAAAAAACCTTCCCCTACTCCCTTTTGTACTGGTTTTAAAACCCCACTCCTAGTCCCCTAGGTTCTCAACCACTCTAGTGTAAGCACTGCCTAGGGTCCAGATTAGACTCATGTGAACTCTGAGACACTGGGGGCTCGTTTTCCAATCTCTTATGAATTACTTTCTGAATGTATTGTTCTGGTGTGAGCATTGCCTTGGGTTCCCTGAGGCCCTAGTGAAGTTTGACACACTGGAAACCTGTTTCCAATAGATTATGGAGGAATCAATGTGCTGTTGTTATGGTGGAACTATTACCATTATGTAATTTATTTGATATTCGGGGTTGTAATAACTCTGTAATAACATTTATGAGAATATTTAGTGAAGCTGGGGGGGG
>ML369824.1:111907-146894 GCA_005239525.1 Nicotiana knightiana | reverse complement strand
TGAGAGCGAGTGAATTCTTTCTATCTTGAGTTCCTAAGTGTTCTTAATTTTTATTGTGTGAGGAACTAGCTCTTTGATTTGGTGAGGGAACATGATTCATGAAGGAAAGGTAATGTTGTGGACCTCTAAGTTAGAGTAGTTAGTGAATTGTGAATAAATCATGGTATCTCTGAGTCGATTATTGAGGCGAGGATGTCACACCTTTGTGCTTGATCTGTTTTAAATATTCTTGGTATAACGTGTTAAGGGATTTTCTTAATAAGTTGTGTACATGAGTGTAGTGTGATTGCTCGAGGACGAGCAAATGTTTAAGTGTGAGGTATTGATGCGAGACTAGAATTCATAGTTTAACATGTTATATGCCTTACATTTTATGCGCATTAATGATAAAAATATACTTTCTATGTGCTTAATGCAGTTTATTTCATGTGTAGGTGAATTTGAGATGGAAACCGAGCTAAATGGATGCAAATACGTCGAAAATACGCTTGAGAGGCGAAGAAGGAACACCCTGGCCTTATCCAGGCGTTTGCCCCCAAAAGACAGGCCGGCCCTGGCGTTAGGGGGGCGTTTGGCCCAAAACGCCAGGCCTACCCTGGCCTTAAGAGGGCGTTTGGCCCCAAACGCCTGGTCCTCTGGTTCCGGTCAATTCCGAGTTTTGATGAGTTTAAGTGTTTCCCGGTTGGAATAGAAGTCTCCTACACGTTTAGGGTTTGTCCTAAACTTATAAATAGACCCCAAACAACACAACTTAAGGAGAGATTCGAAGAGGAGAAGAGGATTCGGACGGCAAGGCATCGATTTGTACAGATTTTCTTCATTACTTTGTAGTTTAATTATGCAAGTTATTTTAGATTTTATTCTTTTGAATTTGTTTAGCTAACTTCTTTAACCTAGGGTTTTGTTAAAACCCGTTGGAGGATAAACTTATTGTGTTATTAATATAGTTCCAATTTGTTGATTAATCTCTATTTGTTCAACTACGTTCTTGTTGTAGTTAATTGAATGGCCATCAATTAGTTGTTCCTATTTATTATGTATCTACTTGAAAGAGAGTGCATATTTAGGTAGTTGTTTGAACAACATCACTCCCGGAGTATAGACGAAAGTCATAACCGAGGGTTTAGAGGTTGGATTAGAGATAACGATACCTCGGGTGCAATCTAAAGTGAGCTGTAATACAATCTAGCTAGCGTAACTTGAGAGAGTGCGTCCAGTAAATTATCATAATTACTTTATGGTAGATAGAGTGTTCATGATTGATAGAAACAACTAATCTAGCTATATGAAGTATCCGAGAAGTAAATTCACCGACGGGGGAAACCATAATCTTAGATATTTATTACAATTGTTTACACCTTAGCGTAGTTAATCTTTAGTTTCAGTCTTTAGTTTTAGTAATTTAAAGAGAATCAAGTGACAGTAGAGTATTCTAGCTTGCTTGATACGTAAATTCCCTGTGGGATCGACTCTGGGCATAATACCCCGAATTATATTTGCAACGCCCACTTAGTCTTTTATTAGACATAGTTGAGCGTGATCAATTTCTATTCAAATCCCTCTCAAATAGCTCTCATATCGCATGCAACAATGGAGGAAATATAAGCCAAATTCGCACCTCAGGTCTTTTTAAACATTCTGCCCAGCTAAAACATTTCTTCATCGCGAACGCGTCACTAGGACCGCGTTCGCATAGAACAATCCAACAGGCCCCCAAACTTAACTCTACGCGAACGCGGCCTCAAGCCCGTGAATGCGAAAGACTGCTACCGTAGGCCTTCGCGAACGCGTGCCCTGACACGCGAACGCATAGGCCAATACCCCTGGGGTCCCCAAAAGGCCCACAACTCTATGCGAACGCACACACACCCCCCGCATTCGCGATGACCAACCAACACTAACACTCTGCGTTCGCACCCCTTCTCTCGTGAACACATAGAAAAACTGGTCCACTTCCACCAAACACTCTATGCGAACGCGAGCACCCTGCCACGAACGCATAGACTAAAACTCTGCTGCAAAAACACCAGCAAACCAGCCAAGTTCCAAAACTCAAAATCGATCTGTTAACCATCCGAAACACACTCGAGGCCCTTGGGACCTCAACGAAACATACCAACATATCCCATAACATCATTCAAACTTAGTCGAGCCTTCAAAACACAAAAAACAACACGAAAACACAAAATTTACATCAAATTCAAGCCTAAGAACTTTGAAACTTCCAAATTACGTCAACTACGCCGAAACCAACCAGAACACCTCCGATTAACCTGAAATTTTGTAGACATAACCAAAATGAAATTACAAACCAGATCCAACTTCCAGAATTCCATTCCGACCTCGATAGCCTATTTTCCACTATCGACCGAAAATCACCAAAGTTCGCTAATTCAAGCTTAATTCTACACCGGACATCAGAAAAATGCACACTCCTAAGTCCCAAATCACCTAACGAAGCTATCCGAGACATAAAATCCATATTCCGAGGTCGTTTACCAATAAGTCAACTCTCAGTTGACTTTCTCAACTATTAGGCTACTTTAAAAGGCTAAATGCCTAAATTCTCACCATAACCACTCGGACCCAAACCAACTGATCCAACACATCAAAAACAGGATAGCGATATATAACAAATGCAGAAATAGGAGAAATGGGGTAAATCTCACGGAACGACCGGCCGGGTCGTTACAGGTGATTCCGTGAAATTTTCCTTTATTGTCTTAATTGCTTAATTTAATCGAGGATTTCTATTTAAATTGTGCCTTTTTATTGTTTATCATTCCTTATATGGTGACCCCCCCATTTCATGCCCCTTCCCACTATGCCTGCTTAATTTCTTTGTTTACCGTTTTTGCCATTCGCGTGATTATATTATCCAGGTTTATGTGGTATCTTGTCCTAGCCTCGTCACTACTTCATCGAGGTTAGGTTCGACTCTTTACAGTACATGGGGTCAGTTGTACTGATGCTGCACTCTGAGCTTTCTATGCAGATCCAGGTATCGACCCGAGCTTCTTTTGAGTTGTAGCCGATTTTCACACAGGAGACCCGAGGTAGATCTGCCGACATTCGCAGATTCTTGGAGTCCCTTCCTTTATATTCATTTATTGTTTCATTTCGTTCACAAACAGTTATACATTTTCATTTTTGCCAAATAATTGTAGTAAAATTCTTAGTAGTCCGTGAGTTGTGACTCCAAATCATGGGCAGTTAGACATAATTATTTTTGTGTAGTATTATTTCCTAAATATGTACTTCGTATTTTGGTATTATTTGATGAATGGTAGTGGATTCTTGCATAGTTTAAATTCTCTTAATGTTGTAGATCTCTAATGTTGGCTTGCCTAGCGAGTATAGCATTAGGCATCATCAAGGTCCCGAAGGTGGGAATTCGGGTCATGACAAGTTGGTATTAGAGCACTAGGTTTCTTAAGTCACGCAATTCACGGACAAGCTTAGTAGAGTCTGGGGGATCGGTATGGAGACGTTTGTACTTATCTCTCAGAGGCTATAAAGTTAGGAACAAGTTCTCTTTTATTTAACTCTGTCGTACGATTCTTGTTATCTCAAAACTGATTGAACTCTTCTATTTTTATTCTCTCGCAGATGGTGAGGACACGTACCGCTTCTTTCGCTAATCAGCAGCTGGATCCTCCAACAACAGCTCCTACGAGGGGCAGAGGCCGAGTCCATGCCAGAGGCTGAGGAAGGGGCAGAGCTCAGCCTAGGGACCGAGCAGCAATTCTAGATGTGGAGCTTCAGATAGGGTTCGATGAGGAGGCTCTAGCTCAAACCATTTCGGCAAGACCGACTCAGGTCCTAGAGGGGTTTATTTCTACCCCAGTGCTTCAGGTTTCTTTTGTCTGATTAGTTGGACTTATGACGAGTGTGGCCCAAACTAGTGGATTCCCCATGGCACCAGCAGTATCTCAGTCTGGAGGAGGAGCCCAGACTCCTTCCACCCACACTCCGGAGCAGATGGCTCCCTAGTTTCAGACCCCAGCAGCTCATCTAGTTGTGGTAGTTCATCCAGTTGCTGCAGCACCACCCGGTGATGGGGTATCTATGTCCTCCAAGGCTTTGTGGAGATTGGATAGGTTTACCAAGCTTTTCCCAGTTAATTTCAGCGGTGCCACTTCAGAGAATCCCCAAGAGTACCTTGATAGCTCCCATGAGGTTCTTCGGAACATGGGTATATTGGAGACAAATGGGGTCAACTTTGCTGCTTTCCAGATGACTAGTTCCGCCAAGAAATGGTGGAGGGATTATTGGTTGACTAGACCGACTGGGTCGCCTGCTCTTACTTGGGATCAGTTCTCACATCTCTTCTTGTAGAAGTTTCTTATTACTATGAGAGAGGAGCGCCACCATCAGTTTGAGCGTCTCCATCATGGCAGCATGACTGTCACTCAGTATGAGATTCGCTTCGTGGATTTGGCCCGTCATGCTATCTTTATGATCCCAAAGAGAGAGAGAGAGAGATAGAGAGAGAGAGAGAGAGAGAGAGAGATGGGGTTTATTGAGGGTCTTGCTCAGCCTATCAGATTGCAGATGGCTAAGGATATGGGGAGCAAGATCTCTTTCCAGGATACGCCAATGTGGCCAGGCGAGTTGAGATAGTTCTTGGATTGGGAGGTCAGGGGTCTGATAAGGGACCTCGCCATTCTGGTGGATTCAACGACGCCTCATTTGGAGGCAGGGGTACTTATGGTAGAGGTCATTCTTACAGTTCATTTCATTCAGCACTTCACGCATCCCACGGTGCCTTGGGTGGTCGTGGGTATTATATGCCTTATTGTGATCAGCCAGCTCCTATCAGTGAACCTACTCTTTAGAGTTTTGAGGGTGGTTATTCAGGTCGACAAGGTCAGTTTTCTGGTCAGCAGCTGAGGTCATGTTATACTTGTGATGACCCGAGGCACATTGCTAGATATTTCCCTCGAGTAGTTCTCAGAACCAGGGTTCTCGTGCCATGGTTCCGGCACCAGCTGCCACACCGCCTGCCCAGCCAACTAGAGGTAGGGGTCAGGTAGCTAGAGGTAGGGGCCAGATTGTTAAAGGTGGAGGTCAGCCCGCTAGAGGTGAAGGACCGCCTATCAAAGGTCATCCCAGACACATGTTTCAGGTGGTGGGGACCAACCCCGATGTTATGCATTCCCAGCCAGACCTGAGGTTGAGTCCTCCGATGCTATTATCATATGTACCGTTTCAGTTTGCAGTAGTGATGCTTCAGTATTATTTGATCACGGGTCTACTTACTCCTATGTATCGTCTTATTTTGCTTCATATTTGGTTGGGCCTCATGATTCTTTGAGCACCCTTGTATATGTGTTCACGCCCGTGGGGGATGCTATTGTTGTAGATCGTGTATATCGCTCATGCGTGGTCGTCATTGGGTGTCTTGAGACCATTGTAGACCCTTTGCTTCTTGCTTTGGTTGATTTCTATGTTATATTGCACATGGATTGGCTTTCCCCTTATCATGCTATCTTGGACTGTCATGCCAAGACAATGACCTTAGCCTTGCCGGGGTTACCTCGATTAGAGTGGAGAGGGACCCCTGGCCATTCTTCCAGCAGGGTTGTTTCTCATATGAAGGCTCGATGTATGGTCGAGAAGGGATGTTTGGCCTATTTGATTTATGTTCATGATTTAAGTACTGAGGTTCCTTCCATGGATTCTGTGCCCGTTGTTCGTGAGTTTCCTGAGGTATTTCCTACAGACCTGCCGGGGATGCCACCCGACAGGGATATTGACTTTTGCATAGATATGGCTCCGGGCACTCAACCCATTTCTATCCCGCTATACTGGATGGCCCCACCAGAGTTGAAGGAATTGAAGTAACAATTGCAAGACTTTCTTGATAAGGGCTTCATTATACCTAGTGTCTCGCCCTGGGGTGCACCGGTGTTGTTTGTGAAGAAGAAGGATGGGTCAATGAGGATGTGTATAGATTATAGGCAATTGAACAATGTCACTATCAAGAACAAGTATCCGTTGCCGAGGATTGATGATTTGTTTGATCAGCTTCAGGTTGCCAAGGTGTTTTCAAATATTTACTTGAGATCTGGCTACCATCAGTTGAGGATTAGGGCGTCCAATGACCCTAAGATAACTTTTTAGACGCGATATGGGCACTATGAGTTTTTGGTGATGTCCTTTGGGTTGACTAATGCCCCAACAACATTTATGGACTTGATGAACCGAGTGTTCAAGCCTTAACTGGATTCCTTTGTGATTATATTTATTGATGACATTTAATATACTCCCGCAGTCGGGAGGAGCATGAGCAGCACCTCAAGATAGTGATCCACACTTTGAGGGACACTCAGTTGTATGCTAAATTTTTGAAGTGCGAGTTTTGGTTGGATTCAGTCGCTTTCTTGTGTCACGTTGTATCAGCAGAGGGTATTCAGGTAGATCCTAAGAAGATTGAAATATTCAAGAACTGGCCTAGACCCACTTCCACTACGGAGATCAGGAGCTTCTTGGGTTTGGTGGGTTAATACAGTTGGTTCGTGGAGAGGTTTTCATCTATAGCAGCCCTGATGACCAGGTTGACCCAGAAGGGTGCCCCGTTCAGATTATCGGACGAGTGTGAGGCGAGATTTCAGAAGCTCAAGACAACTTTGAATACAACACCGGTATTGGTATTACCATTAGGTTCAGGATCTTACACAGTATATTGTAATGCCTCCCATGTTGGGCTCGGAGCAGTATTGATGCAGGAGGGCAGGGTGATTGCATATGCTTCTCGGTAGTTGAAGGTCCATGAGGAGAATTTCCCTATTCATGATTTAGAGTTGGCGGCCATTGTTCACACGCTGAAGATTTGGAGGCATTATCTTTACGATGTGTCATGTGCGGTTTTAACGGATCATCGCAGCCTTCAGTATTTGTTCAAGAAAAAGGATCTCAATTTGAGGCAGAGGAGGTGGTTGGAGCTATTGAAAGACTATGACATCACCATATTGTGTCATCCGGGGAAGGCCAATATGGTGGCCAGCGCATTGATTAGGAAGGCTGTGAGTATGGGTACCCTTGCGTTCATTCTAGTCGGTGAAAGGCCGCTAGCTTCAAATATTCAGACTTTGGCCAATCAATTTGTGAGGTTTGATATTTCAGAGCCCAGCCATGTTCTAGCATGGACAGTCGCTCGGTCTTCCTTGTTTGAGCATATTAGAGATCGACAGTATGATGACCCCCACTTGATGGTCCTTAGTGACACACTTCGTCACGGTGGTGCCAAGCAGGTTACAGTTGGAGATGACAATGTTTTGAAGATGCATGGTCGTGTGTGTATCTGCCTAATTTTGATGGACTTCGTGAGTTGATCCTTGAGGAGGCTCACAGTTCTCGGTATTTTATTCACCCGGGTGTTGCCAAGATGTACCAGGACCTTCGACAACATTATTGGTGGAGGAGTATGAAAAAGGATATAGTTTCTTATGTAGCTCGGTGTCTGAATTTTCAGCAGGTGAAGTATGAGCACTATAGATACGGTGGTTTGTTTCAGCAGATAGAGATTCCTGAGTGGAAGTGGGAGAATATCACTATGGACTTTGTTGTTGGCCTCCCACAGACGTAGAGGAAGTTTGACACTATGTGGGTTATTGCGGATAGGCTGACTAAGTCAGCACACTTCATTCCTGTGGCAGTTACCTATTCATGGGAGCGATTATCAGAGATTTATATTCGAGAGATCGTACGTCTTCACAGTGTGCCCGTGTCTATCATTTCTGATCAAGGTACGCAGTTTACCTCGCACTTTTGGAGGGCAGTACATCATGAATTGGGTACGCGGGTTGAGTTGAGCACAACCTTCCATCCTCAGACGGACGCGCAATCCGAGCGTACTATTCAGATCTTTGAGGATATGCTCCGCTCTTGTGTCATAGACTTTGGAGGATCGTGGGATCAATTCTTGCCCCTCGCAGAGTTCGCCTACAATAACAGCTACCAGTCGAGAATTCAGATGGCTCCTTGTGAGGCATTATATGGTAGACAGTGCAGGTCGCCAGTTGGGTGGTCTGAGCCAGGGGAGGCTCGGTTGTAAGGTACCAATTTAGTACATGAGGCCTTGGACAAGGTCAAGATTATTCAGGTTCGCCTTCGTATAGTGCAGTTACGACAAAAGAGTTACGCAAACAATAGAGTTTTTGATGTGGTATTCATGGTCGGGGAGAGAGTGTTACTTCGAGTGTCACCCATGAAGGGTGTCATGAGATTTGGGGAGAAGCGCAAGTTGAGCCCTAGATATATCGGACCTTTTGAAATCATCGATAGAGTGAGAGAGGTGGCTTATAGACTTGCGTTGCCTCTAGGGTTATCCTCATTCACCCGGTATTCCATGTGTCCATGCTCCGGAAATATCATGGTGACCCGTCCCACGTATTAGATTTCAGCTCTATCCAGTTGGACCAGGATTTGACTTATGAGGAGGAGCCGGTAGCCATTCTAGACCGGCAGGTTCGTCGGTTGAGATCGAAGAGTTACCCTTCAGTTCGTTTGTAGTGGAGAGGTCAGCCTGTTGAGGCAGCTACTTTGGAGTCCTAGTCGGACATGCACAGTAGATATCCCCACTTGTTCCCCAGTTCAGGTACTTTTCTATGTTCATTCAAGGACGAACATTTGTTTTAGAGGTGGAGATTGTGATGACTCAAAGGGTCATCTTGTGATTTAAGACTCTATTCCACGCTCGCTAGCCTTAAAACCCTTATTTTTACTTACCTCTATTTGCGTGCACAGTTCAGGCGTAAATCCGAAAAGTCTTTATGTTGAAATTTATTAAATAACAATTTTTGGGATTTAAAAGAGATTTTTAGTTGACTTTGGTCAATATTTTGAGTAAACGGACCCGGTCAAAGTGAAATTCTAAGGATTTAAAGGAATTGATTAATGTTTGATCTCATTGGTATCAGGCCCGTGTTTTTGTTCTTGAGCCCAGTACATGTTTATTATAATATTTAAGTCATGTCTATGAAATTTGGTAGAAATCAGAGTTGATTTGACGTGATTCAGACGTCCGGTTGAGAAAATATTAATTTTGAAAGGTTCTTAATAAATTCATGAGTTTTGGTGCTAAATTCGTAGTTCTAGGTGTTATTTTGGCGATTTGATCGCACGAGCAAGTTCGTATGATAATTTTAAACTTGCGTGAATGTTTGGTTGGAGCCTCGAGGGCTCTGGTGAGTTTTGGATAGGCAACACAGTGAGTTGGACTTAGAATTTTGCTGGTGTCTGCATTTTCTGAGAACTGGCCTCTGATCTGGCAATTGCAAAACTAGTGTTCGCACTTGCCAACATCCCCGTCTTCTGTCAGGTTCTCTTTTGCAAACGATATATTCGCATTTGCGAGATATGCCTAGATCAACCTAGGTTCGCATTTGTGACATTATGGTCGCATTTGCGGTAGGGCAACAATCGCATTTGCGATGGAAACTGGGGAATGGAATTTTTCGCATTTGCGAAGGAATGGGTCGTATTTTTTATCCAGCGATGTCCGCATTTTCGAACATTTGTTTGCATTTGCGAAGGCAGCAGAAATGCAAAAGGTTTGTATTTTTTATAGCTTCCTCATATTTGCGAGCTTCACAAATGTGAAGCTCCGGTCGCAATTGCGACGCCTGCAGCTGATAAGGTTGGACTTAAACTGAATTTTTCATTCATTCTCCCATTTTTCAAAACCTAAACTTCAAGAGGCGATTTTCCAAAGGCTATTTCTTCCCCAAATCATAGGTAAATGATTCTTAACTTAATTCTTTCAACCTTTTACAACTTTTACAAGATTTCAACCTAGAATCTAGTTTTTTTGTGAAACAATTGGGGATTTTGGGTAGAAAACTAGGGATTTCGAAATTTGGGGATTTAGACCTCAAGTTAAGGTCAGGTTCCAAAACCAATTGTATATCTGGGATCTGGGGTGAAAGGGTAATCGGGTTTTGGTCTGAATTTTAGGTTTGGACCAAGCGGGACCGAGTGTTGACTTTTGTTGACTTTTTCAATTATGAACTAAACTTAACCGTAGTGATCGAGGATGATCCCTAAGGCTTATGTTGAGCCATTTGATTTAAAATTTGGTAGATATTGTGGACTCGGAGGCTAATTTGAAAGGCAAAGTGGTGATTGAGAGTTAAATAGTAATTGGAGCGAGGTAAGTGTTGTGTCTAACTTTGGCTTGAGGGAATAGCTATTGTGTGATTATTTTCTATGTGCTTTGTTGTTGAATACGACGTACAGGTGAGGTGACGAGTATCTATGTGTTGTGGTCGAGTCATATCATCCGAGTAAAATTCTATCCTTGCAAATTTTGTAGCCTTAAATCATATTATCCATGCTTATTGTTGTTATTGGAATGTTGGGATATTTATATCCGGTTCCACCGAGGTTTGATAAATTTGTGACCATTGATTCAAATTTGGGATTTAGATTGTGATATTAAACATTGATAAATATTGGTTTCTATGCGACACTCCTATCTATATGTTGTTATTGATTATGTGACTTGTGATAAGGAGTGTAAAGCACGAAGGGTGATTCCATGCATAATTTGTTTATATCGTGAGGAATAGTGTAAAGCAAGAAGGGTGATGTCGTGCCATGATATATGAGTGTTAATGCAAGAAGGGTGATGTCGTGCCATGCTATGAGAGCGATAAAGCACGAAGGGTGATGCCATGTATATTATGTGAGGTTTAATGCATGGAGGGTGATGCCGTGCGTTCTATTTATATTTTGGTGAGGTTGAGAGTAAAAGCACAAAGGTGATGCCGTGCAGTTTTCCTTTATTGTCTTAATTGCCTAATTTAATTGAGGATTTTTGTTTAAATTGTGCCTTTTATTGTTTATCATTCCTTATATGATGATCCCCAATTTCATGTCCCCTTCCCATTATGCCTGCTTTATTTCTTTGTTTACCGTTGTTTCCATTAGCGTGATTATACTGTTTAGGTTAATGTGGTGTCTTCTCCAAGCCTCGTCTCTTCTTCGCCGAGGTTTGGCTCGGCACTTAGCCGTACATGGGGTCGGTTGTACTGATGCTACACTCTGCACTTTCTGTGCAGATCCATGTATCGACCCGAGCTAATTTCGAGTTGTAGCTGACTTTCACATAGGAGACCCGAGGTAGATCTGCCGACGTCCACAGATTCCTGGAGTCCCTTCCTTTATATTCATTTACTGTTTCATTTCGTTCACAAACAATTATACATTTTCCTTTTTACCAAATAATTGTAGTAAAATTCTTAGTAGTCCGTGAGTTGTGACTCCAAATTTTGGGCAATTAAACATCATTATTTTTGCGCAGTATTATTTCCTAAAAGTTTACTTCTTATTTTGGTATTATGTGATGAATGGTAGTGGATTCTCACATAGTTTAAATGCTCTAAATGTTGTAGATCTCTAATGTTGGATTGCCTAGCGAGCACCGCGTTAGGCGCCATCACGGTCCCGACGGTAGGAATTCGGGTCGTGACACTGAGACTGAGACATGATATAATATGCATGAATAAGAATAAGTACATAATATCAATGAAATTAATGAGATGACAGCAAGAAACGACCACTCAGGTCTCAATAGTATCGACATGAAGCCCTAGTAGGATATCTAGCATGATTTACAACACATTTACTTAACCATGTAGTAGAAACACGAATATCAGGAAGAAAGAGTCACTAAGTGGTGCCATGGATTGAACCAGGCCACAATTCTCACGGTGCACGCCCTCACGCCCGTCACTTGGCATGTGCTTCACCTCAATACTAATCACATAACACATAGCTCAGGGTTTCGAACCCTCAGAACTAAGTTTGGAAGCGTTACTTACCTCAATCAAGCAAAACTCCCACTCCGCGATGCCCTTTCCGCTCGACTCCGCCTCCAAATACTCCGAATCTATCCAAAATCAGTATATTATCATCAATATATGCTACAAGGAATGAATTCCACATGAAAATTATCAAATTAGACCAAAAATCCCGAAATCGATTCAAACCCGGCCCCGGGCCCACGTCTCAGAATCATGTAAAAGTCACAAATTACGAACACCCATTCACTCACGAGTCCAACCATACTAGTTTCACTCAAATCCGTGTTTGAATCGACCTTCGAATCCCAAAAATTCATTTTATGAAGTTTCTAAAATTTTCCCTAAATTCCCCCCCCCCCTCAAAGTACTAATGAAATGATGAAATCATTAATGTATTGTATATTAATCAAATCTGAGTTAGAATTACTTACCCGAAGAATTTTTCGAAAAACCCACGAAAAACAGCCACAAACCGAGCTCCCCAGGTCCAAAATGTGAAATAATGCCCTAAATCTCGTATATATACTGCACCCTCTGATCTTACCACGCGTTCCGCGCACTTCGCGGCCGCAAAAATCCAAGATCCTGTAGTCGCGACCAGAATTATGCGGTCCGCGCCCGCCTCCACCGCTGTCCGCGAAGTCCTGCCACGGTCCGCGAAGTCCCGCCACAGTCCGTAAAATTCTGCTTAGGTCCGCAACTTCAAAACACCAGAAGCATTTCTAAGTTCCGGAATTGCCCAGACTTGCCAAAAAGTCACCCCGAAACACACCCGAGGCACTCGGGACCTCAACCAATAATACCAACAAGTCATATACCAACATACAAACTAGGTCGAGCCTTCGAAATACTCAAAACAACATCAAAACATCGAATCAACCTCAGATTCAAGCCTAAAAATTCCTAAATTTCCATTTTCTGCAAATGATACCGAAACCTACCAAACCTCGTCCGACTAACCTCAAATTTTGCACACACTTCACAAATGACTCTACAAACCTACTCCAACTTTCAGAATTCCATTCCGACCCTGATATCTAATTTTTCACTACCGACCGGAAATCACAAAGTTTCCAATTTTGCCAATTCAAGCCTAATTCTACCACGGACCACCAAATTATATTCCGGACACGCTCCTAAGTCCAAAATCACCTAATGGAGCTAACTGAACCATAAAATTCAAATCCGAGATCGTTTACTCATAAGTCAAAATCCGGTTGACCTTTCCAACTTAAACTTCTAAATAAGAGATTAGTTGTCTCATTCCACTCCGAAACCACTCCAGACCTAAACCAACCAACATGATGCAACATAATAAAGCCGAATAACACCAAAAGAAGCAGAAATGGGGAAAACGGGGTTATAACTCTAGGAACGATCGGCCGGGTCGTTACATCCTCCCCCTCTTAGACAAACGTTCATCCTCGAACGAGTCTAGAAGCACACCTGGAGTCTAAAATAGGTGTGGATATTTTATCCCCATCTCCCGCTCGGTCTCCCAGGTGGCCTCCTCCATAGGCTTTCCTCTCCACTGCACCTTTACTGAAGCTATGTCTTTCGACCTCAACCTTCGAATCTGCCGACCCAAAATAGCCAACGGCTCCACATCATAAGTCATATCACCTTCCAACTGAACTGTGCTGAAGTCCAACACATGGGACTGATCGCCAACATACTTCTGAAGTATGGAAACATGAAATACCGGATGCACACTCGAAAAAATGGGTGGTAATGAAAGCTTATAAGCCACCTCCCCTATCCTCTGAAGCACCTCAAAAGCCCCAGTGAACCTTGGGCTCAACTTGCCCCTCTTCCTAAACCTCATAACACCCTTTATGGGTGATACCTTCAACAAAACCTTCTCTCCAACCATGAAAGATACATCACGGACCTTCCTGTCTGCATCGCTCTTCTGCCTAGACTGCGTCGCGCGAAGCCGCTCCTGAATCAATTTCACCTTATCTAAAGCATCCTGCACCAAGTCTGTACCCAAGAGTCTAGCCTCACCTGGCTCAAACCATCCAACCAGAGATCTACACCTCCTCCTATATAAAGCCTCGTACGGGGCAATCTGAATACTTGTTTAATAACCATTATTATATGCAAACTCCGCGAGTCGCAGAAACTGGTCCCATGAACCCCCAAAATCAATGACACAAGCGTGCAAAATGTCTTCTAATATCTGGATAGTGCGGTCGGACAACCCGTCCATTTTAGGGTGAAAAGCAGAGCTAAACTCAACCTAAGTACCCAACTCCCACTGCACGACCCTCCAAAACTGCAATGTGAATTGAGTACCTCTATCAGAAATAATGGAAACTGGGACGCCATGCAGGCGAACAATCTCTCGAATATAAATGTCAGCTAACGGCTCTGAAGTGTAAGTAGTACCAACAAGAATGAAGTGCGCAGACTTGGTCAGCTGATCCATAATAACCGATATAGCATTGAACTTCCTCAAAGTCCGTGAGAATCTAACTACAAAGTCCATGGTGATCCGCTCCCACTTCCACTACAGAATATCTAATCTCTGAAGCAAGCCACCTGGTCTCCGATGCTCATACTTAACCTGGTGACAGTTGAGACACGGAGCTACAAATCCGACTATATCCTTCTTCATCTGCCTCCACCAATAGTGATGTCGCAAATCCTGGTACATCTTCGTGGCACCCGGATGGATGGAATACCACGAGCTGTGGGCCTCCTCAAGAATCAACCCTTGAAGCCCATCTACATTAGGTACATATATCCGGCCCTGCATCCTCATCACACCATAATCACCAATAGTCACATCCCTAGAATCACCTCGCCAGACCCTGTCCTGAAGAACGAGCAAGTGTGGGTCATCCTACTGGCACTCCCTGATACGGTTATAAAGAGATGACTTGGAGACTACCAAGTGAACACCCGACTAGGCTCCGAAATATCCAATCTCACAAGCTGGGCCGCTAAGGCCTAAACATCCAATGCTAAAGGTCTGTCTGCTGCTGAAGATATGCTAAACTCCCCAAACTCTCTGCCTGATGACTCAAGGCATCCGCCACCACATTGGCCTTCCCCATATGGTATAGAATAGTGATATCATAGTCCTTAATAAGATCAAACCATCTTCGCTGATGCAAATTAAGGTCCTTCTACTTAAACAGATGTTGCACACTCCGGTGATTAGTATAAATCTCACAATGACTCATACAAATAATGACACCAAATCTTTAAGGCGTGAACAATGGCTGCTAACTCAATATCGTGCACCAGATAATTCTCCTCATGGGTCTTCAACTGGCGCAAGGCGTAGGAAATCACCTTACCCTTCCGCATCAAAACAGAACTGATGCCTATCCTCGAGGCATCCCAATACATGGTATAAGAACCTGAAGTTGATGGTAGAAATAACACTAGAGCTCTGGTCAAAGCAGTCTTGAGCTTCTGAAAGCTCCCCTCACAATCGTTCGACCACCTGAATGGAGCACTCTTTTGGGTCAATTTGGTCAAGGGCAAAGTACTAGACGAGAATATCCACCCAAACCAAGGAACCTCATAATCTTTGTAGCTGAGGACGATCTAGGCCAACCCTGCACCGCCTCTATCTTCTTCGAATCTACCTGAATACCCTCACTGGACACCACGTTCCCCAAGAAAGCTACTGAACTAAGCCAAAACTGACAATTGGAGAACTTTGAATAAAGCTTCTCCTCCCTCAATCTCTGTAGTACAATCATTCAAATGCTGAGCATGCTCCTCCTGGCTATGAGAGTACACCACGATGTCATCAATGAACACAATAACAAAGGAGTCCAAATATGGCTGGAATACACTGTTCATCAAATGTATAAACGCTGCTGGGGCATTGGTCAGTCCAAAGGACATCACCAAGAACTCATAATGGCCCTAACGGGTCCTGAAAGCTGTCTTAGGAATATCTGAATCCCGAATTTTCAGCTGATGATACCCGGACCTCAAATCAATCATAGAGAACACCCTCACTCCATGAAGTTGGTCAAATAAATCATCAATACGAGGTAAAGGATACTTGTTCTTGACTGTGACCTTGTTCAACTACCTGTAATCAAATGTACATTCTCATGGAATCGTCCTTCTTCTTCAAAAATAGGACCGGTGCACCCCAAGGTGACACATTAGGCCGAATAAACCCCTTAACTAGGAGTTCCTGAAGCTATTCTTTCAATTCTTTCAACTTTGTCGGTGCCATACGATACGATGGAATAGAAATAGACTGAGTGCCTGGCGCCAAATCAATACCAAAGTCAATATCCCTATCCGTCGGCATGCCCGTCAGGTCTGTAGGAAACACATCTGGAAAATCACGAACCATTGGAACAAAATCAATAGTGGGATTCCCTGCGGTAACATCCCTCACAAAATCCAAATAAGATAGGCAACCCTTCTCGACCATAAAATGAGCCTTCAGGTATGAAATCACCCTACTACGCACATAATCTATGAAACCAGTCCACTCAACCCTCGAAAATCCCGGCATCGCTAAGGTCACGATCTTAGCGTGACAATCTAGAACATCATGACATGGAGACAACTAATCCAAGCCTAATATCACATCAAAGTCAACCATACTGAGCAACAACAAATCCACTCGGGTCTCCAAACCCCCAATAGACACCACACATGACCGGTACACGCGGTCCACAACAATAGTATCGCCCACAAGAGTAGACACATGAACAGATGTAACTAAAGACTCACGTGGCAAATCTAGAAAATGAGAAAAATATGATGAAACATATGAATATGTGGAACCAAAGTCAAATAAGACTAAGGAATCTTGGTGACAGACTAAAACAATACTTGTAATTACGGCATCTGAAGCCATGGCATCTGGTCTGGCTGGGAGTGCATCGAAACGGGCCTGACCACCACCGTATTAACCTCCTCCTCTAGGGAAACCTCTAGCTACCTGACCCCCACCCCTAGTTGGCTGACTGGGTGGTGAAGTAACTGGAGCTGAAGTCGAGGGCTGACTCCTCTACTGAGATGAGCCTCCCCTAAGGCGGGGATAAAATCTATTGATATGACCTAAATCTACACAGTCAAAGAAACCACTCCCGGCAATTGGCGGTGGGGACTGAAGGGAGCCTCGAGCACCGGGATACCCACTAGAAGAACCAGGCATAGATGAAACCTGAGCTGATGGTGCATGAGTCGAACTCTAAGCTAGAAGGGCATTGAGAGATAAATGGCCCTGATGGGAACCGTGAGGTCCATGACCAGATGATCCACCGTGGTGACCTGGACGACCTGACTAAGCATGCCAGAATAGATGACCTATGTCGTGCTGGAGCTAACCCCCAGAAGGAATACAACCAAAACTACCTGATCCCCGACGCCTCTTGGTGTCCCTCTCAACTCGCTCCTGACGGCGAACTGACTCTATCTCTCGGGCGAGTCAACCACCTCCTCAAAAGAAGCATCAGACACCCTCTCTTTGGTCATAAGAATCCATAGCTGATATGCGAGGCTATCCCTGAACCTCCTGATCCTCTTCCTGTCTGTAGGAACCAACCAAACAGCATGACGGGCTAGCTCTGAAAATCTCATCTCATACTGCGTCGCAGTCATATCATCCTGATGCAACTGCTCGAACTGCCTGCGCAGCTCCTCTCTGCGGGACTGTGGCACAAACTTCTCCAGAAAGAGAGCAAAAAACTACTGCCAGTTAAGGGGCACTGCACCAATAGGCCTACCCTCTCATAATCCTCCCACCAAGTAAAGGCAGCTCCCGAGAACTGGAAGGTAGTGAACGAGACCCACTGGTCTCTAGAATACCCGTTGTACGGAGAATCCTCTAACACTTATCCAATAAAACCTAGGCATACCCGCCCTCTGCACCGCTGAAATTCGGAGGCTGAAGTCTACCAAACCTCTCCAATCTATGCTTCTTATCATTAGGCATGACTTTGAACCACATAATCCTGAACAGGGGCAACTAGCTGGGCTGGAGGTTCCCCCGGTGTCTAAAATTCCTTAACAATCTGCTCAGGTGTGCTAGCGGTAGGAGTCTAGGTGCCTCCCCCGGCCTGAGAAGTAGCTGCGGCCATAGTAGTTAAGATCGCTTGAGCCAGGCCAGTGCATACTGATAGAATCTGGGCTAGGGCCTCCTGAAGGCCAAGAATCACAATAGGCACCGGGGGTGCCTGAGCTGGTCCCGCAGAAGCATCTGCGGCCGGAACCTGATCTGAAATAACACGAGGGTCCATATGTACTGCCCCGACTACTGTGCGGGCTATACCCCTACCTCTACCTCGACCTAGACCCCTCGCAGGCCTAACTGGTGATACTAACGGCTGGTCACCCTGTCTGGTAGTGCGAATCCTGACCATATGTGAGAGAATGAAACAATAGAAGTTTAGTTACTAGAATCAATGGATTCATACGACAAGAATTCAAGATTGTGAGATTTCTCCTAAGGGTTCTGCAACTTCTCGAAGATAAGTACAGACGTCTCCGTACCGATCTGCAAGACTCTGCTAAACCTGCTCATGACTCGTAAGACCTATGTAACCTAAATTGTGATACCAACTTGTCACGATCCAAAACCAACCCGGTCGTGATGGATCCTATCATGGAACTAGGCAAGCCGAAAAAATCCCAAACAATTTGATATATTCATTAAAAGTTAGATAATAGCCTTTTTCAAACTGAAATTTCGTAAAAGAGATAAACTCAAAAAAAAAAAACCCAAAAATGCCGAAAAATAAAAGCCCGACATCGGGTGTCACTAAGTCATGAGAAAATACTACAACCGTTCTGAAATATAGCAAGACTAACATAGTCTAAGAATAGCCAAAATACACTAATAGGGAGATAAGGAAGGAGAAAGTCAGGACTGCGATCGCCAGGCAGCTATCTCGCTATCTCTGATGAAAGTTCACGACTGGAATAGTCAACAGCCGCTACCGTGGCCTTAGATACCTAAATCTGCACACAAGGTGCAGGGGGTAACGTAAGTACACCAACTTAGTAAGTAACAAGTCCAAACTATGGACTGATAGGTAGTGACAGACTAAACTTTAATAGATAACAAAATTAAATTGTACAATAAAGTAGGCATGCTTCCCATTCAAGTATTCAACTCAAGCAATAAAGTAAATGCAAATCTGAACAACGTATAGTAATAAGCTCAGCATATCTTTAAGTGCCAATGCACAAAATGCATGAAAATATACCATGTACCTCCATTCTAGAGTGCTCAACCACTCAGTACTGTATATGGCCATTCGACCCAGGGAAGATCCATCCTCGAATATATATACGCATCGCTAACAACAGTAGCTCAGTACCGAGGAAGGGCATTCCAGCATTATGGAGAAGATCCATCTCCAAGTATAAATACTTTGGATAAGATCCATGTCCAGGGAAGATCCATCCCTCAAAATATCATATGCGCTCACTGGGTGTGTGTTACAGACTCCGGAGGGGATCCTACAGCCCAAGCGCTATCACAATCATCAACATAACCGCTGCGGCGTGTAGCCCGATCCCATAACTGTCACTCATAATCAGGCACTCTGTCTCACTTAGTCCTCACTCTATAGTTTCACACATACGGGATCACAATGCCATAAAACTAGCCTGAAACAATAATATGATGTGCCAAATAATAACAACTAAGACTGAGACATGATATGATATGCATGAATAAGACTAAGTACAGAATATCAATGAAATCAATGAGATGACAACAAGAAACGACCGCTCGAGTCTCAACATTATTGGTGTGAAGCCCTAACAGGATATCTAGCATGATTTACTGCACATTTACTTAACCACGTAGTAGAAACACGTATATCAGCAATAAAGAATCACTAAGCCATGTCATGGAATGAACCAGGCCACAATTTTCAAGTTGCACGCCCGCACACCCGTCACTTGGCATGTGCGTCACCTCAATACTAATCACACATGACACATAGCTCAGGGTTTCGAACCCTCAGAACCAAGTTTGGAAGTGTTACTTACCAAAATAAAGCAAAACTCCTACTCCACGATGCCCTTGCCGCTTGACTCGGCCTCCAAACGCTCCGAATCTATCCAAAATCAGTATATTATCATCAATATACGCTAAATGAATGAATTCCACATGAAAATTATCAAATTAGTCCAAAAATCCCGAATTCGGTTAAAACCCAGCCCCACACCCGTGATCGGTGCCAAACCTACACCACTATAGAATAGCGAGGATAGTTAATATAGTTTTACCCAACAAGGTCGGGATCGATTTCCGCAGGGAGTTAATTGATTTGGAGTTAGGAATCTATCTAAGTCTAGATGCCTGTGTTGTTCCTAATTGCACTTCCAAACATGATTGTGATTGATTCTATTCTAATTTTATAGTATTGTATGCTAAGAGAAAGCTAAGTACAATGTTTTTGGTGAGAGTTTTAAAGTATTTAAAAGGACTAGGGTAGTGACTTCCCCTAGGTGGATACTTAACGGGTATCAAAAATCTAGGGCAAGTGTTTTGATTTGGGGACGTGTTATAACCATCACACACAAGTACTCACTCTATACCTCTCGGTAGTTTGAGTGACTTTTCCCAATTTGGCTTTCTCAAGTCCAAATGGGTGCTCATGCAATACAAGTGATATTAGATCAAGTCGGGTCTTACTATCTCTAGATTTAACCCTTTAATTAGGGCTATCAATCTCTTAAGTTCACCCCAATTTCTTGTTAGCCTTATTTTCCTAGACTTAGTCACTCTTTCTCAAGAAGAGCCTAAGTCATAAAGGCATGATTAGTGTTTGCAACCACTAATTGTACAACTCTAGCATGAATTAGGATAAATATCACTAACCCAAAAATAATTAAACCCTAAAATTCAAGACCCATTAAATACCCACACTAGAGTTGGATCACAACCCTAGCTATGGGGTTTAGATACTTATAATAACAGCAGAAATCAAAGATAAAGAGGAAATATAAGCCATAATATTAAAGTAAAAGATGAAAATCTAAAGTTTGAAGGTAAATCTAATACAAAATTTCCCAAAAAGGGAAAAAAAAAGTCGCTCACGTGCTTATAAAAACTAAACTTAACCTAAAATTGACAAAAAGGTCTATTTATACTAAGCTAAACTTTTCGGACAAAAATACCCCTGCGGAGGTTTCATGGCCGCGTAATTCTTACCACATCCGCACTCCTGCTTTCACGGCTGCGTAATGCTGAGCGCGGTCCATGTTTCCTCATATCTGGGCCTGGGTAGAGCTTCGTTCCACAGACTGCGTAATGTTCACCGCGTCAGCGTGAGATTCCTTTGAGGCAACGTAATTTTGGCGCGGACCGCTTTCTTCAATTATGCACGACTTGTGAATTCTCTGAACTTCGACAAACGCTCTCAGCTGATATCAGATTAACGGCAGCCTCAGCGTTGATAATTTCGCAGACGCCCTTTTCTATCGCGGTCTACGTTCCATAGCTAATAGCCCATACTTGGTTTTTGTTCAAGTTTGACTCCTTCATGAGTCGATTATGGCTTCTTTGGCTAATTTCAAGCAAACCCTACAAGCAAGCACATTGTACCGACCGGCCTGGTCGTTCCGAGAGATTTAGCCCATTTCTACTTCTTTAGGTGATGTTCAGTTGTAATGTGTGGTATCAGATTAGTTAGTTTGGGTTTGGGATGTGATTTGGGAGTCCGAGATTGAGTTAGGCTTGAATTGGCAAAAATAAGTAATTTGGTGATTTCCGGTCAGAAGAGGAAAATTTGATAACGGGGTCGGAATGGGATCCCGAAAGTTGGAATAGATTTGTAGTGTCATGTTTGACTTGTGTTCAAAAATTTGAGAATGTTTGGACAAAGTTTGATTGGTTTCGGAGTCCTTGGTGGAATTTAGGAGTTTTGAGTTCTTAGGCTTGAATCGGAGATTCAATTTGATGTTTGATGTTGTTTTAAGTGATTTGTAGGTTTGACTAAGTTCGAATGGTTTTATGGGACGTGTTCGTGTGGTTGGTTGAGGTCCCTAGGGCCTCGGGTGTATTCCAGATGGTTAGCGGGTGAATTGGCTGTTGAAAACAGGATACTGGTGTTGCTGAGGGAGTTGCTGGTGTTCTAGGGGTGTTTTTTGGAGTTTGGAATGCGGATCGCGCTGGAAATTTGCGGTCAGCGGTGGAAGTTCGCGGGGGCGGCATTATTTTGTGGGCAGCGGTGAAGGCTGACGCAGACAGTAGAAGGTTCTGCGCGACCTCGGGAATTTGGAGGTTTTCGTGGCGGCGGTGGGAATACCGCAGACCGCGGTGTGAGGTATGCGTCGTTGGTGATTTTTCGTGGTCCGCAAAATTTGTATTCCAGAGTGCACTATAAATAGAAAGATTCGGGGTTTATTTTTCATACTTTGACCTAGAGAGCTCGGGTTTTGACAATTTTTCGAGAGATTTTCAAGAAAACCATCGGGGTAAGTGATTCTAACTCAGTTTTGGCTAAAACACATTATTATAATATTTAATCCATCATTTGATTTGAGAATTGGGGATGAAATTGGGGAAAAATTGTAGAAACTTCATAAATGGATTTTTGAGAGTTGAACACTAATTTGGTATGAGTGGAATCGGGAGTGAATAGGTTTCTTAGTTTTGCGAATTTTATCGGATTTCGAGACGTGGGCCCAGGGGCGGTGTTTGGCTATAATATTCATATGGGATTAATTCCCTTAGCATGCATTGATGATAATATACTAATTTTTGATAGATTTGGAGCATTTGGTGGCCGAGTCGAGTGGCAAAGGCATTGCAGAGTAGGCTTTTGGATCGATTTAAGTAAGTAACGTTTCCAAACTTGGTAGGGTTTGATGTTTTATACGTCAATAACACACAAGAGGGGGGGGGGTGATTTGTGTGGTGTCTAATCTTCGAGTGCTGTCTCAATAGAAGAACCTGGTTCTTCTTGGTGTTCCAACTTCTACTGGTGCGGAATAATAAATGCAGTAAAGTAAAAACACAAATTTTTACGTGGAAACACCTGGCTCAAAAGGTGAAAAAAACCACGACCTACTCCTCAGTAGGATTTTCCCAAACTCCTCACTACAACTCTGAGCCAAACAACATTTACAAAATACTCTTTTGTAAACCTAGGACTAACTCTAATCCCTTTGTAGCAAACTAGCCTCTAGCTAATTGCGACAAGCTTCAAGTTAACTCTAACTTGAACAGTGTGTACCTATTACAATTGCTTCTAATAAAGCTGAAAGATACAATATGAAATCACCTACTACAACAAACCAGACTCGAAAAACAAACAAATGGTTCTTCTAGATGGTCAGTAGTCTTTGCGTCGCACAAGGATTCTGCTTGCAAAATTTCTCTGGTAATTTTGCTTTCAGTTCTAGCTTCAATTCTGTCTTTGTGCGATCAATTCTTAAGTAGGAATACTTCAACATTATATAGCGCCAGAAGTTGAAATGTTCTTGTTTAGTTCTAATGCAACTCTTCCTTTGTGGAAGAGTTTGTGTTTATCTCAACTTCCTTCCCTTTTTTCTGTCCTTGCTGAACTCGAACTCTAACCTCTTATCAATTTGCAACCTTTTCGCATTAGGTGACAACCTCTTAATTCATGGATAATTCACAGATCATGTTTATTTCCTGTGCATGTACGGTTCTTCTGCCAATTGGTTCGTTCGAGTATGTCTGCCCTGATGGAGCTGGTACAACTGGGTAGGCATTTGTCAATCTTCAAAACCATGCAGTGACCTGGGTCAACAAATTCCGTTTTTTTGATGATGATTAACTCTGTGCTCAACCCTGTACAAACTTCAAACACTTTCTATGGTTTTAAGCATTTATCATGGAGAGACCAGGTTCATTAGGTTATAAATATCACAAATTTTTGAAATTTTGAAAAAGCACATATCTTCTCCCTTTTGGCACCATCGAAAAGTTGCAAAAAAAATTGTGTGAATCCCAGATTTTTAACACTTACTCACGGCCATTTGGGCAATTGCATATGCAATCATGGATTAATCATCAATAATCAACTAAGAATTCAAACTATAAAAAAAATAGAGATACTGAATCAGAGCAAAAAACATCAGATTTCATTGATAGAGCGAATACGATTCGGCCACAATCCACAAAATAAAACAAAAATAGTTAAAACATGAGCAACAAACAAAAATTCTGAATCTGGGTCACTGAAAGTTCTAGGCAGGCTAGGAAATTAAGGCTTGGAAAAACTGCAGACCTGGTTCGTTTAGCCAAGATAGATGGTTCAGCAGACTTAGAAACAGATGAAGACTTCTTTGAGGAAGTCTTGACTTTCTTGGGCTTAGGGGTCTGAACCTCTACCTCTGCCATTTTTCCACTTTGATGGACCAGGCCATCCCATCCACATCAACAGTCTGAATTGGCTCAACAACCTTTTCTTTCCCTTTTTCCGCTCTTTTCTTCTTACTCTCCTCTAAAGCTCTCTTTAACTCGTCCTCACTTTGCTTTACTTTGCTCCTTGTAGTTCTTCCTCTTGGAAGAGAAATATCAGAAGTCTCAAACGGAGCAGCTTTTCTTTTATTGTTTGCTTTTGCTGTCTCAGAAGTTTGAGCTTTAGGAGTTCTTTTCTTCTTTGGATTGTAACTGTCGCCTAACATTTTCAGCAGATCCGCCAGGGTTTCCTCAGTAGATGAACCAAATTCATCTGTGTGCTTTCCTAGATTTCATAACCCTTCAGTGGCTTCTCCAGATTCACTTCTCCCTGCGTTGTTGCTACTTTCTTCCTCCTTCTCTGGATCAGCTCCACAAATAGCCATTCTAAAAGATTCTTGCCCTATTCCCCTCTTTTCACTCCCTACTCCTTCTCTCTCTTTTTCTTTTTTAATTTTGTTTTTACCACCTCTTCTTCTCGTATCTATCAGTTCCACATCCTTCACATACCCAACCAGTATGAACCTATTTTCTATGTTTTTCAGCAACATCAGAGATGACCTTAGAAGAAGGACTTAGGACAGATGTTACCTGAGTCATCGAAAATTTGGGAATGGTTTTGTAAGGAGGGGATGTCTTGAATGAACTTTTAGTTTTGAATTGATGGTTAAGGCTTCCCTAGAATCTAGGTATTTTAATTTGGTGAGGATTCTTGTTGAAACAGAACTGGTTCAAAGTCAAATGGATAGGCTTTGAAAATATTTTGAGTTTGGGCAGAGTTCTGCTCATGATTTAATTATTAGCATTTCAAAGTATGCAGAGTGTAGAACACATACCTCGCCTTTCAGATGGACTAGCACGATGAACCAGGTTCATCATTTCAGAATCCTCTTGATCAAGCCTCAATTTGCAAAGATAGAAAAAATTTCATTTGTGATCAGTGAGTCATATCAAAACATGGCATAAGAGTATACTTTTTACAGTATGAGACTGAGAAATTGCTAATCTGATTATTTACACCCGTTTCAGACTTTTCTAGCAAAAATTTTTTTTTTCAATTTTTTTTTCATTTTTGTTTTTCAATTAGGTGACCTTAATCATCCCTAATTCAAGCCGGTTTCTCTCAAAATGCTCCCTACTTAGTGCTTTAGTAAATATATCTGCAATTTGTTGGTCAGTAGCACAAAATTCGATTGAGATAATTCCTTTAACATAGTTATCCTTAGGAAATGGTGTCTAACATCTATGTGCTTAGTTCTTTTATGATGAACCGGGTTTTTCGTCATACTAATTGCACTAGTGTTGTCACAGAAAATAGGAATGCATCCAACCTCTATACCAAAGTCCATGATTTGTTGCTTGATCCAAAGCAACTGAGAATAGCATGAGGCTGCAGCCACATATTCAGCATCAATAGTAGACAAGGCTACTGAATTTTGTTTCTTGGTGGCCCAAGACAAAAGGCAGGATTCCCAAAAAGTGAGCTGTGCCTGAAGTACTTTTCCTATCAACCAGGAAACCTGCATAATCAGCATCAGCATATCCTACAAGATCGAATTACTACCTTTAGGATACCAAAGGCACAAATCAGTGGTGCCTATCAGATATCTCAAAATTCTCTTCACTGTAGTTAGGTGGGACTCCTTTGGATTTGCTGAAACCTAGCACACAGTCCTACACTGAACACAATATCAAGTCTACTGGCATTGAGATATAATAGAGACCCAATCATCCCTCTGTATAGCTTCTGATCAACAGATGAACCAGGTTCATCCACATCTAATTTTGTAGTTGTGGCTATGGTGGTGTCTATTTCCTTTGAGTCTTCCATTTTAAATTTCTTGAGCAATTCTTTCACATACTTTTATTGATGGATAATTGTTCCATTTGAGTTTTGCTTGATTTGCATACTCATCTCAAACTCACTCCCCATAAGTGTAGAAAATTCCTTACTCAATTTTTCAGAATTCTCCCCAAATATGATATCATCCACATATATTTGCACAACCAGGAGTTCTTTACCCTTTTCCTTTAAGAACAAGGTGCTGTCCATTTTACCTCGTTTATATCCATGTTCTAGCAGGAATTTTGATAGACGCTCATACCATGCTCTTGGTGCTTGTTTGAAACCATAAAGAGCCTTGTCAAGTTTGTATACATGGTCAGGTGACTCCTTGCTTTCAAAACCTGGAGGTTGTTTGACAAATACATCTTCCTTCAGATAGCCATTGAGGAAGGCACTCTTAACATCCATATGATGGAGAGTGAATTCCATGTGTGCAACAAATGCTATAAGAAGTCTGATTGCCTCCAGTCTTGCCACAGGAGAAAAGGTCTGATCATAGTCAATTCCCTCTTCTTGTTGTATCCTTGAACAACCAGTCTAGCCTTGTTTCTTGTAACAGTTCCATCCTCATCGAGTTTGTTCCTGAAGACCCACTTTGTGCCAATCACTGATCTGTCTAGTGGTCTGGGTACTAAGTGCCATACTTGACTTCTTTCAAATTGAATCAGCTCTTCTTGCATGGCATTTACCCAGTCAGCATCCTTTAGGGCTTCACCAATGTTTTTTGATTCAATCAAGGATAGAAAGGCATCAAACACACACAGATTTTTCAAAGAGGATCTTGTTTTGATTCCAGATGTCAGATCTGTTATGATTTTCTCAAGAGGGTGAGAACTATGATATCTGTGTGGATTGAGAACCAACTGTTCACTTCTAGATAGTTCCAAGGTGTCTTGTTGTTGTGGAATAGGATCAGGGCAAAGGTTCACATGTTGAGTTCCCCTTGTCATGTTCCTTGAGGTAGTTGGACCTGGTCCATCACCTGTTCCATCTTCCATATTTTATTCATTATTTTCATTACTTCTCACCAGTCCAAGCTCATCATCTTCGGGTTCCTGTCTCTTAGCTAGAGTGTTAGTTTTATCAAAGACAACATGTATACTCTCTTTTACACACATAGTTCTTTTATTATACACTTTATAAGCCTTGCTATGTGTTGAATATCCCAAGAATACTCCCTCATCACTTATGGGATCAAATTTTCCTAGGGAATCTTTGCCATTATTTTGCACAAAGCACTTGCATCCGAAAGCCCTAAGGTGGCATATGTTGGGATTTTTCCCTTTAAGTAATTCATAAGGAGTTTACTCTACCAGAGACCCGGTCATGCATCTATTTATTATGTAGCGTGCAATGTTTATTACTTCTGCCCAAAAGCTATGGGGTAGTTTCCTAGAAAGAAGCATGGTTCTTGCTATGTCTTCAAGAGTTCTATTCTTTCTTTCAATAACCCCATTTTACTGTGGGGTTCTAGGAGCAGAAAAAGTTGTGATTGATACCATGTTCATCGTAGAACTCAGCAAACANGCATTCTCAAATTCAGTACCATGATCAGATCTTATTGATGCTAGTTGATTTCCTAACTGATTTTGAGTTTTCTTAACAAATGAGGTGAACATATCAAATGCTTCATCCTTAGATGTCAGAAATAAGGTCCAAGTGAACCTTGAATAGTCATCAACTAGCACCATTACATATTTCTTACCACCTCTGCTCAGAGTTCTCATAGGACCACATAGGTCCATATGAACCAGTTCCAACGTCCTGGTGGTACTGACCATTTTCTTACTTTTGAAAGAAGATCTTACCTGCTTCCCTCTTGCACATGCCTCACAAACTTTGTCTTCCTTGAACTTAATGTTTGGAAGCCCTACTACAAAATCTTTAGAGACTAGCTTGTTTAGCTGATTTAGACTTGCGTGACTGATCACGCTCAACTATGTCTAATAAAAGACTAAGCGGGCGTTGCAAATATAATCTGGGGTATTATGCCCAAAGTCGATCCCACAAGGAATTCACATATCAATTGAGTCTATAAAATACTAAACTGTTGTTTAATCAAGTTCTCAAGACTTTTGAATATCAATTTGGTGACGTTTAACTATTTCTATTAACAATAACGATAAACAAGCAATTAACTAACAATATAATGTAAGCAGTGATAAATAAGGACTAAGGTTATGGTTTCCCCCGTTGGTGAATTCTTCCTTGGATATTTCTTATAGTTTAATTGGCTATCTCTGTCAATCATGAACGCTCGAATTATCATAAATCTTTCTCAAGTAATTCTGATAATTTACGAGACGCACTCTCTCGAGTTACGCTAGCTAGATTGCAATATAGTTCACTTTAGATTGCACCCAAGGTATCTTTATTTCGAATCTCACCTCTAAACCCTCGGTAATGACCTTCATCTATACTTCGGGAGTGACGTTGTTCAAACAACTACCTAAATATGCACTCTCTCTCTCAAGTAGATACATATTAAACAGGAACAGCTAATTGATGGCCATTCAATTAACTAAAACAAGAACGTAGTTGAACAAATAGAGATTAAGCAACCAAAATATAATATTAACCCAATAAATTCATCCCCAACGGGTTCTACCAAAACCCTAGACTAAATAATTTAGCTACTCATGTTTATAAGAATCAAACTCAAAAGTAATTGCATAATTGAAATACAAAGTACTGAATACAAGATATAGAAATCAATGTTTTTGGCACTTCAATGATTTTCTTCTGTTGACTCCTTTGAATGCCTTCCGAACCTCTTGTAGTTGTGTTTTAGGAGTCTATTTATATGTTTAGGGCAAACCCTAACCGTCTAGGGGACTTCTATTTCGACCGGGAAACACTTAAACTCGTCAAAACTCAGATTTGGCCAAAACTGGGACCCGGCGTTTTGACCCTAACGCCTGGATAACGCCAGGCTAGGGCTGGCGTTTCAGCCCTAACGCCTGGCTAACGCCAGGGTAGGGCTGGCGTTTCAGCCCTAATGCCTGGCTAATGCCAGGGTAGGGCTGGCTTTTTGGCTCTGTCGCCCGGCTATCGCCTGGGCGTCTCCTCTTCGACCCTTAAGTGTATTTTCACTGTATTTGCATCAATTTACGCGGTTTCCATCTCCAATTCACCTACACATTAAATAAACTCCATTAAGCACATAAAAAGTGTGTTTTTATCATTAAGGCACATAAAATGTAAGGTATATTACATATTAAACTATGCATTTTAGTCTCGCATCAAGACCCCACACTTAAACGTTTGCTCGTCCTCGAGCAATCAAACTACACTCATGTACACAACTTATTAAGCAAACCTCTTAACACGTTATACCAATAATATTTAAAACAGTTCAAACACAGAGATGTGACATCCTCGCCTCAATAATCGACTAACAAATACCATGCTTTATTCACAATTCACAAACTATTCTAACTTAGAGATCAACAACATTACCTTTCCGTCATGAATCATGTGCCCTCACCAAATCAAAGAGCTAGTTCCTCACACAATAAAATTTAAGGACACTTAGGAACTCAAAATCGAAAGTATTCACTCGCTCTCAGAATTAAAAAAAAAATTCATATGCCACACAAGACATACCATATGCTTGCCCGTAGTGTAATACTCTACTAATCGAGCTCATTCAGTCTAGGATCAATTAGGACTTTAATTTGGTTGTAATGTAGGATGCGGGACGGGTAGGATACATTTGAATATAAGAGTGACTACACCTCCCTAAGCACTTTAATACATAAACTTTACGTTCAACCTCAGACTTATATTAAGCCAACTCCACCTAGACAACAATGTTATTACCCCATACTTCTTTAAGAACAATTATATTAAGAGTCACCACATATATGTTTCTTTCAACAGAACACAATTGTTCATTTATTTCTTTTTTTTTTCTTCTCTTTCTTCTTTTCTTCTTTTTCAAGTGACTCTTAGTTTTTTCAAACGTGCACCTTTCTCCTTATTTCAATTATCCTCTCACAAACCAACCTACCACCCCACGCTTTAACTGTTTCGTAATTCATACATTTCAAGTGCTTACGAGAGGTGACAAGGTTCAAATATAAGATCGATTCAAACAAAAGGGAATACGGCTTGGAACGTGGTTGCCAAATAAACAGGATTTTAGGCTCAACGGGGTTAACGACGATACAAAATAATTAGGCGGGTAAAATATAGATGACTGGCTCAACAAAGAAATGCCTATATCACTTCCAAGACTGAATAAAACTTCTATTTCGCTTCGCACACACACAGGGCAAGTTCTAGACATCAGATGCAATGCACAGAATAACATTCAAATCTCACACACACATGGCACATAACTCACTCAGGATTGGGTCTATCACGACACTCCAGTCAAAGCAGTTAAGCAAATCTTAAGAATTCCTGATTTAAGTTATTTATTTTAGATTCAAGAATTGAGCCTAAGCGTCACAACCAACGTGTTGACTATTCTCAAGGCATTAGCATGTTTCGAGATATTGCTCCTATTAAGCCCTTAATCATGTGACTCCTACTCTTAAAAATTAAAAACTACCTACACCTGGCTCAATTAAAAACCTTTGAAAAAGAACCGTGGCCCAAAGAAAAACCAAGGGGGAATTACTACACTTCCTAAAACAAAAATCTCTTTGGTCTTTTCGTTAGACTTACTTCCCTCAAGAAAACTGTCTAGGAGATCCATCGTCAGGAAGAGTCAAAAATAATATATATTTTTTTTTTAAAAATAAAACACAACATAAAAGCTAAAAACAAACAAAACCTAAAAACATATAGACTAAACAAACAAACTATAACATCTACAACTTAAACAAAATAAAGCACAAACAATCAAAATTCACACAAACATATTTACGTCACCCCTCACTTAGTTCATGCACTATCCTCAGTGCATCATATATGTACAAAGCAACAAATAAAACAAAGTTCAAGATACTCCCTGGTCATTCATCCTCATCATCATCGGACGGTCTCCATTCCTCTTCACGCCCATCCTCTCCATTATCATCCTCATCCGAGTTCGTCAATTCTGCCTCAGAATCATCCGGTGTGTTTATATCTTCATCCTCTAGGAGCCTGTACCCCTCACCTGCTCCTATCATCTGTTGACCATGCGCATTGAGGGGATACCTGTGATCCAACTCTTCCATTTCATCAATTGACGCCAGACGTCCTCCTATGCGCAACTGCAAATCCATCATCCCATAAAGACGGTGCATGGAACCATCATCCCTGGCATAACGTTCAGCATTGGTCAGTGAAGACTCTTCTTTCAGTCTTAAGGTAGTGATGTCAGTTTCCCGGGTGAGTTGTTGATCGATAATGTGGTCAAAGTCAGGCTCAACTGTTACCTTTTTATCTAGCAGGAACTGAGTCAGACATTTCGGGAAAGGGATTCGATCAATTCTTTTGTTGTTACGCACCAACCCCATTTGGTAGCGAATCAAATAACCCACATTCACTTTCTGCCCAGTCATGAAGAAGTAAAGCACACAAATCCTCTCTCGACTGATTAAAGTATCATGGGTGCATGGTAGTATCCGTGCATTAATCAATTTCAGCCATACCTGTGTTTTAGCCTTCATCTTCTTCTTTGGAAACCTTTTATGATGATTAGTGGATCTATCCCGAATCCAGGCAGCCCTTGAATCAACCCCACAAAGTGTATGCCTCAATTCTCTGTAGTCAGGATGGCGGATAAATTGCTCAAGAGGCTCCACCGGAACATTTGGTGCACCTAAGAAATCACATATGGCCTTGGCCGAAAAATCTACCAAGTGCCCACGAATTGGCACCAATTATTCCTTGTCCCTTGGGTCAAACCCTGCATAGAATTCCCGATTGAATTGAGGTTGATGTTTCCATGTTGTTTGAAGACATAATCCAGACCCAATTCGTAGATGCCTCTCCATATTGCTGGGAATTTCTTTCTAAGAGGACCCTCGCTGATAGCTCCTTCCGGGTGGACATGCTTGGGTTTGCAACGAGCATATTATTTCCTGGAGTGTGGTGTTATGCTGTTGACACCATATTCTCTTGGACCAATGGGCTGCTGCCTCATAGCAGCTACAGCAGCTACTGCTTCCTCACCAGTCATGCTAGTAGTAGCATCTCCTCCTTTTCTTTTCTTTTGAGCTGGTGAGGGTTTCGATTTGGTTTTCGGCGTGGCTGAAGATGTGGCTTTTCCTTTGCCGGTTGCTTTTCTTGAGAACATTGTCTTACCTGACATTATTTATCAGTAGTGAATTAGTGTTACAAAGTATATACTATCTGTTGTCGCACATAGCGAAGGTTATTAAGACTTCACCTCAGCAAGTGTATGACAATTCGCGCACATTGCTACCTATTAGCTTCTTATGAGCCACTTTTTCATTTAAACTTTCTAAGAATTGAAGATGTACGATGCTAGTGGTGTTTTTCCCGGAGACTCGGGCTCCATATGGGACGTGTATTGCCATTGAGCATTACATCGAGCACTTGGCCGGCACAATTGCCATGCGCTCTTATGGAATGGAGGGACTGCCTCATGTACCCAAATCACTTTGGGGTTCCATAATACCACTTACATTCACCATTTCAGCTCATTCCTAAAGGGTTTCGGGGTTTTGGGATGCATAACACCATATACATATTGCAAGAACTTCATAAACCCATAAACTCAAGGATAAATATTTCACCAGCTCAGATTCGATGGAGTAAAGCATAGGGTTAGAATCATACCTTAAGTCTTGATGAGTGTTGGCCGGATGAAGTGTATCCCTAATTTTTTTTCTTTTCCTGTGCAGATCTTGTATGTGTGTGGGTGATTATGGAGTGTTAATCTGTGATTGTTATGAAGTGAAGATGATTGTGCCAAACTATGTGCTTTGATGTGGGTGTGAGAGACAATGAGTGTGTAGGTGTGTGCTTGAGCTATGAAAATTTCGTGAGAGAGAGTTGAAAGATGAAGAAAATAGGAAAGTGGACTCACCTGGCATTTTAAGTGCGTTTTAACAAAAATGCCTGGGCACCCTGGAGTTAGCCCCCTAACGCCAGCTCAACCCAGGCGTTACTCGCGCGTTAGAGCTCTAACGTCTGCTAGGATCAGGCGTTACTTGGGCGTTAGCCTCCTAACGCCAGACTAGCCGTGGCGTTAGCCAGGCGTTAGGCTCCTATCGCCAGCCCTGCCTCCGCCATCCGTCATGCTAATACACTCTTCCATTCACCCGAATTCACCTGCAAGCTCGTTAGAAAATAAAATTACACTACTTTCTTCTAATTATTCTAAGATTTACTACGCATTGGGTTGCCTCCCAACAAGCACCTTATTTAATGTCGTGGCACGACTATTACAACAAATCAATAGGCTGCCTCCTATGAAGCGCCTGATTTAATGTCGCGGCACGACGCAACATCAAAGCTATTTAAAGATTGTCTGGTGTATTCAGTTCACCCAGGTTCACAATAGTCCGCTCAGTGGCATCATTCATTCCAACATATCTTTTTAATCTCTGTCCATTGACCTTGAAGGTGTTAGACTCATTTTCAGCAGTAATCTCCACAGCACCATAAGGAAAAACATTGACCACTTTAAACGGGCCAGACCATCGGGACTTAAGCTTACCCGAAAACATTCTTAATCTTGAATTATACAGTAATACCTTGTCTCCTTGTTTGAAATCCCGGTCCACTATATTTTTGTCATGAATTCTCTTCATTCGTTCCTTATACAACCTCGTGCTTTCAAATGCCTGGCTTCTGAATTCTTCTAATTCTTGTAATTCTGTGATCCGATTTTCTCCCGCAGTATCGAAATCCAGATTCAGCTGCTTCATTGCCCACCAGGCTCTGTGTTCTAGTTCGACGGGCAGGTGACAGGCCTTACCAAATACCAACTTGTATGGAGACATACCAATTGGTGTTTTAAATGTTGTTCTGTAGGCCCAAAGAGAATCATCTAGTTTCTTCGCTCAATAAGTTCTTGTGGCATTGACAGTTTTGGTTAGTACACTCTTTATTTCCCCGTTTGATACTTCAACCTGCCCGCTAGTCTGAGGGTGATATGGAGTTGCTACCTTGTGATGTACATCATATTAGCCAGCAACTTTTCGAAGACACGATTGCATAAATGTGTGCCTCCATCACTTATTATGGCTCTTGGTGTCCCAAAGCGGGTGAATATGTTCTTCTTTAAAAATCCCACCACCACTTTTGCATCATTGGTGGGGAATGCTGCTGCTTCTACCCATTTTGACATGTAATCTACAGCAACAAGTATATACTTATTGCCGTAAGAGCTTACAAAAGGACCCATGAAATCTATCCCCCAAACATCGAACACTTCTACCTCTTGTATTGGATTCATTGGCCTTTCATGACGACGGGATATGTTCCCCGTCCTTTGACATTCATTGCAGCCTTTCACCCATTGATGGGCGTCTCTGAACACAGTGGGCCAATAAAATCCGGCCTCCAACACTTTAGCTGCTGTTCGGATTCCTCTGAAATGTCCTCCATAGGGTGCTGCGTGACAAGCCTGCAAAATAGCACATTGTTCTATCTCGGGGACGCACCTCCGGATCATATTATCAATGCAAATTTTAAACAAATAAGGTTCATCCCAATAGTAATTACGGCTATCACGGTAAAATCTTTTCTTTTATACATAAGAGAGCTCGTAAGGATCAATGCCAGATGCCAGGTAATTAGCAATGCCTGCATACCATGGCACCTCTATCACATTTGTGATCAACAGCTGTTCATCTGGAAAGGTTTCCAGAATATTCTCAGCTTCAGGTGCCTGTTTAGCACCTTCGAGGCGTGATAAATGGTCAGCGACTTGGTTCTCCGTTCCCTTGCGGTCACGAATTTCCAAGTTAAATTCTTGCAAAAGCTGTACCCAACGAATTAGGCGTGGCTTAGATTCTCTTTTCTCAACCAAGTATCTAATGG
>ML369824.1:98396-111829 GCA_005239525.1 Nicotiana knightiana | reverse complement strand
AGCTGAGCTCCACTCAATGTCCTACTTGCGTAGTAAATTGGGTGCATTACCTTATCTTTTCGCTGACCCAACACTGCTCCTACAGCGAGTCACTTGCGTCACACATGAGTTCAAATGGTTGCTCCTAGTTGGGGGCAACTGTAATGGGTGCAGTGACTAACTGCTGCTTTAGCTTCTCAAACGCTACCCTGCAATCATCAGAAAACATAAATTGGTTATCTTTTTCGAGTAACTTATAGAGAGGGTTGGCGATTTTGGAGAAATCCTGGATGAATCGGCGGTAGAAACCGGCATGTCCCAAGAAACTACGAATTGCTTTGACTGACGTGGGTGGAGGGAGTTTTTCAATCACTTCTACCTTGGCTTTATCCACTTGAATACCTTTACGTGAAACCAGATGTCCCAAGACAATTCCTTCTTGTACCATGAAGTGGCACTTCTCCCAATTTAGCACTAAATTTGTTTCAATACATCTTTTTAGGACACGGTTCAAATTTTCTAGGCATTCAGCAAACGAATTTCCCACCACTGAGAAATCGTCCATGAAGACCTCCATAATATCCTCCACCATGTCTGTGAAAATGGCCATCATGCACCGTTGGAATGTGGCGGGTGCATTGCAGAGGCCAAATGGCATTCTTCTGAAAGCAAATATCCCATATGGGCATGTGAAAGAGGTCTTTTCTCTATCCTCTGGGGCAATAGAAATCTGGTTGTACCCCGAATACCCGTCAAGGAAACAAAAGTGAGATTTTCCTGCTAACCGGTCGAGCATCTGATCAATGAAGGGAAGTGGGAAATGGTCTTTGCGGGTGGCAAGGTTTAGCTTTCTATAATCCATGCATATTCTCCAACCCGTAACAGTTCTAGTGGATATCAGCTCGTTTTTATCATTTCTTACGACTGTCATACCCCCCTTCTTTGGTACACACTGTACTGGGCTAACCCAGCTGCTGTCGGAGATCGGGAAAATGATTCCCGCATCTAACCACTTTATCACTTCTTTCTTTACCACTTCCTTCATATTTGGGTTTAACCGTCTTTGGTGTTCCCTAGACGGTTTGTGCCCCTCTTCTAAGAGAATTTTATGCATGCAATAAGCTGGGCTGATCCCTTTGATGTCTGCCATCGTCCAGCCAATGGCAGTCTTGCATTCAGAAAGTACCTGTAATAGCTGTTGTTCCTGCACATCTAACAACCCAGATGATATAATAACCGGTAATGTAGAGTTAGGTCCAAGAAATGCATACCTGAGGTGTGCTGGTAAAGGTTTCAGCTCTAGTTTGGGTGGTGCTTCAATTGAGGGCTTGGTTGGTGGGTTATCTCTACTTTCCAAGTGTAATGGTTCAATTTCAAGAACCCTCGACCATGTCCCTTTTCCTTCTAATGCTAAAACCCATTCTGCTAATTCCTCACCGTTCATATCATATAAGTTCATCAAACATGTAGCCAAAGGATCCCCGATAGTTAAGGTTGCATCATCTTCTTCCAGTATCACGTTTACAACATCAATCAGAGAGCAATTAGCGAACTTACTTGGTCGCCTCAAAGACTTCAGCACGTTGAATGTGATTTCTTCATTATTGAGTCTCATCTTAAGCTCACCAGTCTCACAATCGATGAGTGCTCTGCCTGTGGCCAAAAATGGCCTTCCCAAGATTATGGGAATTTCTTCATCTACTCGGCAGTCTAAGATCACAAAGTCAGCAGGGAATACAAATTTCCCCACTTGCACTAACACATCATCTAGAATACCTGACGGTCTCTTTACCGTTCTATCAGCAAGTTGCAGCAGCATGGACGTAGGCCTGGCTCTACCAATTCCCAGTCTTTTGTATATAGCTAGTGGCATCAGATTAATGATGGCTCCCAAATCACATAGGGCTTTGGCGAAAGAGAAATCGCCAATAGTACAAGGAATTGTAAAACTCACTGGGTCAGCCAATTTTTCAGCAATTGGACGTGTCACCACTGCACTACAAGTCTGAGTAAGAGTAACTGTAGCCAGGTTTTGGAAGTCAAATTTTCTGGACATTAAGTCCTTCATCATCTTAGCATAACCAGGCATTTCCTTAAATGCATCAATCAATGGAATATTTACCTGTATTTGTTTTAGCATGTCCAAGAATTTCTTATACTGCTCATTTTTCTGATATTTTGCTAGCCTTTGGGGGAATGGAGTTGGTGCTTTTTTCTTTCTGATATTTGTTCTTTTTCCTTTCCCACTACTACCTCAGTTGCTGGCTCTGGGATTTCCTCAAGTTCTTTCTCAGCTTCACTTTGCTTATTTACTTTTCTTTCAGCTGGTTGCACTGCGCCTGTACTCAATGTGGTCGAATCATTAATTTCCTTAGGTACCTGTACTAGTGTGTTTGTCTGCCTACTTTCATGCCTCCTTTCTTGTTCTAAGTTCAAGTCTCTGCCATTGCGGAGGGTCACTGCCATTAACTGTTTTGGGCCCTGGTCCCTTGGATTCACCTGAGTATCAGTAGGTACGGTTCTGTGAGAACGATTGTTAACTGCATTTGAAATCTTCCCCAGTTGTACTTCATTATTTTTAATAGCTGCATCATGTGCATCTACTCTCTCACTGATTTTGGTGTTTGACCCAATTACCTCCCGCATCATAGCTTCCAACCGTGAAAACCCATCTTCTTGCCTCCCCCCTGTTGATGCTGAGGAGGGTAGTATGACTGTTGCTGATTTTGATGGTTATAACCGTACGGTCTCTAATATGGTGTTGCATTACCTTGTGGTCTCATGGTCCCCACATTTCCACTGTTCTGTTGTTGATGAGGAGGCCTATAAGGTTGGGCTTGTTGACCCCAGTTCTGCCCCCCTTGTCTCTGACGTTCATAATTTGCCACATAATTCATATTTTTTGGATGAGGAGGGTTATCGCATTCTGCATTCCAGTGGTTACCAAGTGGTTGACTAATGCATGATGTGCATAAGCCCCCATTGGTTGTGTCAACAATGTGTACCTGCTGTTTTTGTCCCGATTCTTCCACCTTCTTTGTAAGAATACTCATTTGTGTTATCAAGGTGGCCATGTTCTCTGCAATGATATTAGATGGATCGAGTGGCACTGAATGAACTACAGGAGTAATGGGTGCATTACTTGTTGTCCATCCTAAATTTTGTGCCATTTTTTATCAAGTAGGATTTAACTATCTCTCCACGTTTTTCTCAAGAATACTCCACCAGCTGACGCATCAACATTTGCTTTAACCGTATCTGCCAACCCCATATAGAACCGCGGCCCCAACATTTTCTCTAGAATACCATGATGTGGACAGATGACCAACATACCTTTAAAGCACTCCCATGTCTCTTGTAGTGTTTCAACTGGTTTCTGTCTGAAGCTCAAGATTTCATCAATTTGTTGAGCAGTCTTGTTGGGTGGATGAAACTTGTTCACGAACTGTTTGACTAACTCCTCCCATGTGGTAATGGAATTGATGGGGAATGAGTTAAGCCAAGTCTGAGCAGTGCCAGTCACTGAGAATGGAAACAACAACAATTTTATTGCCTCCTGAGTGACGTTTGGCTTCCTTTGAGTTTTGCAAATTGACAGGAAGTTCTTTAAATGTTGTTGGGGATCTTCAATGTACAACCCTGAGAATAGCCCTTTGTTCTGCAATATGTGCAGCATATTATTTGTAATCTGAAAGGACTCGACCTGTATCTGAGGAACCAGTATTGTTGTGGCCAGATTCTTAGCTGTGGGTTGTGCCCAGTCATATAACGGAGCCTCTGCCCCTATTTGAGCGCCTGGTTCTACCACACCGTCCCCATGATTGTTCCGGTTATGTGCATCTTCCATATCTGTTTCAATTTGTTCAATTTGTGGTTGCTGTTTGCTTTTCCGGTTGGTCCGGTTTATGGCCCTGAAAACATTGTCAAGGTCTGCTAAGGCTTCAATTACTTCACCAGTCCTCGATGAGTTTCTAGGCAAGAACATGCAACACGTTAGCAAACGTTCAATTTCACTATAAAATCGAAATTTTGAAGAAAATTGATTATATTTCAGAATTTTTGTATTTCTTCTAACTCAACTAATAATACCGTTAATTCCCCGGCAGCGGCGCCAGAATTTGATCACGCTCAACTATGTCTAATAAAAGACTAAGCGGGCATTGCAAATATAATCTGGGGTATTATGTCCAGAGTCGATCCCACAAGGAATTTACGTATCGATTGAGTCTATAAAATACTAAATTGTTGTTTAATCAAGTTCTCAAGACTTTTGAATATCAATTTGGTGACGTTTAACTAATTCTATTAACAATAATGATAAACTAGAAATTAACTAATAATATAATGTAAGCAATGATAAATAAGGTCTAAGGTTATGGTTTCCCCCGTTGGTGAATTCTTCCTTGGATATTTCTTATAGTTTAAACTGCTATCTCTGTCAATCATGAACGCTCGAATTATCATAAATCTTTCTCAAGTAATTATGATAATTTACTAGACGCACTCTCTTGAGTTACGCTAGCTAGATTGCAATATAGTTCACTTTAGATTGCACCCAAGGTATCTTTATTTCGAATCTCACCTCTAAACCCTCGGTAATGACCTTCGTCTATACTCTGGGAGTGACGTTGTTCAAACAACTACCTAAATTTGCACTCTCTCTCAAGTAGATACATATTAAACATGAACAGCTAATTGATGGCCATTCAATTAACTACAACAAGAATGTAGTTGAACAAATCGAGATTAAGAAACCAAAATATAATATTAACCCAATAAATTCATCCCCAACGGGTTCTACCAAAACCCTAGACTAAAGAATTTAGCTGCTAATGTTTATAAGAATCAAACTCAAAAGGAATTGCATAATTGAACTACAAAGTACTGAATACAAAATATAGAAATCAATGTTTTTGGCACTTCAATGATTTTCTTCTGTTGACTCCTTTGAATGCCTTCCGAATCTCTTGTAGTTGTGTTTTAGGAGTCTATTTAAATGTTTAGGGCGAACCCTAACCGTCTAGGGGACTTCTATGTCGACCGGGAAACACTTAAACTCGTCAAAACTCGGATTTGGCCGAAACTGGAACCCGGCGTTTGGACCCTAACGCCTGGCTAACGCCAGGCTAGGGCTGGAGTTTCAGCCGTAACGCCTGGCTAACGCCAGGGTAGGGATGGCGTTTCAGCCCTAACACCTGGGTAACGCCAGGGTAGGGCTGGCTTTTTGGCTCTGTCGCCCGGCTATCGGCTGGGAGTCTCCTCTTCGACCCTTAAGCGTATTTTCACTGTATTTGCATCCATTTACGCGGTTTCCATCTCTAATTCTCCTACACATTAAATAAACTCCATTAAGCACATAAAAAGTGTGTTTTTATCATTAATGCACATAAAATGTAAGGTATATTACATATTAAACTATGCATTTTAGTCTCGCATCAGTGACCAAGTCTTTTGTGCTACATGAGGGGATCACTGTCCAACACACTTAGGCAAGTGACATCATTTTCAGACAGTGTGGACAAGTCTATGACATTGATGTTATTCATTCTTTTTCCCTGCAAAACAATCTTGTCAGTAAGCAGGTTAATCCCAAACATTTTGTGGAAGTAAAGGCAACCAGGTTACCTCAGTCGCACAGTTAGGACACACTGATCAGGCTATATTTCAAGCCATTTATCAGGTACACCTGTTCAATGGAACGTGTGTCATCCTTACCTACCTTACCAATCCCAATATTTCACCTTTCTTTCCATTTCCAAAGGAGACATTTCCTCCTTTGAGGCTTTCAAGTAAAAGGAATTGTTCCTTGTTCCCTGTCATATGCTTTGAGCAGCCACAATCCAAATACCAAATTTGGCTGCTTCCTCTCACTTGAACCTACAAAAAGAAATTAGCAGTTAGTTTTAAGAACCCAAACTAGTTTGGGTCCTTTTCTATGAGAGAATGGATGAATCAAGCTTTTTCTGGCTCAATTTGGTAGCCAGTTTTTCTTTTTAACAAAACTCTCATTTTTCGACTGGCCTGCTCTTTTGCAGTACACTCAATTTTGTAGTGTCCAATCTTACCACAGTGGGTGCGAATTTTATTCTCAGGGAGAGTGAGATACTTTATTTTGGGATCCCACTTGGGCCATTGACTCCCAAAGCCATGCCCTCTCCGGTTGCTACTATGATTCTCTTGAAGCCATGTCAAGGCATTAGAGGATTTATTCCATTTACAAGTTCGATCTAATTCATGTTTGACTTTGCCAAGTTCTTCTTTATGTGTTCTTATCTGTTCATCCTTGGCATACATCTTATCTTTTAGTTTTCCCACATTTTCTTCTAACATGATATGAGAATGATCAACAACCTTTTTACTAGATCCTAACTTTAGCTTTAAGTTTTCAGATTTTAGTTCTAGAATCTCAGTTTCAAGAGGATGAACCTGGTTCAACAAGACAGTGTTTTTCTTTTCAGATTCACTTACTCTGATTTCCAGGTTCATGCATTTTTCTTTAACATTTCACATTCTTTAGAGAGTTGTTCCTTCGCTTTGGTTGTTTCTTTTGAATCATCCATGAAACCAAGTAGCAACTCAGAGAGTTTTTCCTTAGATAGGAACTTTATTTTATTTTTAATATGGGAGATACTTCCCTCTGGTTCTTCATGTGATTCCTCATCGGATACTCCAATTGCCATGAGCGCCTGATCTTCATTCTCACCATCTTCTGATTTTTCATCTGAACTTTCCCCCAAGCAGCAACCATAGCTTTTGTTGTGGTTTTCTTGGGTTGGACCAGTTCCTTCTTCCTGTTCCTTCTTTCATATCTATCCTTTTTCCTTTCCACTTCCCATTGAGGATAGTCATTGGTATGGTGGTCAGTCTTTCCACACTTGTAGCATCCCTCGTTGGTTGGCCTTTTTGGAACTTTTGCTTTGTTGTAATTTCCTCCTCTAGAGATGACCTTCTTCCTTATGAGAAAATTTATGAATTCTTTGGTAATCATGGCCATCTCATCTTCCTCAAGATCTGCTCCCTCAGTGATTCTCAGTGCTAGACTCCTCTCCTTCTTTGGAGCATCCATCTTCATTGTCTGCCTTCTAAGTTCATCGACAGTAAGGTTTCCAATTGGTTCATCCAATATGAGGGTTGCTGTATTTTTGGATTCCTGGATAGCAGTGATTTTGGTTTCCCAAGAGATTGGTAAGACCCTTGTCAGGATCTTCTCTAGCCTGTCCTCTTCAAGAATGACTATACCAAGAGACTTAAGTTCATTTTTCAAAGTTGTGAACCTTGTGTACATCTCTTGGATAGTCTCTCCTTCTTTCATAGTGAAGTTTTCATACTGTGGATATAGTAGAGTACCTCTTGATCTTTTTACCTGAGGTGTTCCTTCATAGGATACTTGCAAGGTATCCCAGATTTCTTTGGCAGTGGTGCAACTTTGGATTCTGCTATACTCATCTAGACCTAGTCCACACACTAGCCACTTCTTGGCCTTTGCATTCTTCTCCTATTTCTTTAGATCCTCAGCAGTGCAGTCAGCTCTAGTCTTTGGTACATCTACACCTTCAGCAGTCTTCTTCATGGAAGCTAGAGGGCCATCAGTGACTATGTCCCAGAGTTCATAGTCTTATCCAATCAGGTGGTCTTTCATCCCGTTCTTCCAACAAGAGTAATACTGGCTATTGAAGAGTGGTGGCCTTGCTATTTATTGACCCTCCCAGTTTCCAGGTGGCACATTCATTTTGATCTTTTCCAAGGTGTTCGACTTTTGAAGGATAACCTGCTTTGATACCAATTGATGTTTTATACGTCAATACCACACAAGAGAGGGGGGGGGGGGTGATTTGTGTGGTGTCCAATTTTCGAGTGTTGTCTCAATAGAAGAACCTGGTTCTTCTTGGTGTTCCAACTTCTACTGGTGCGGAATAATAAATGTAGTAAAGTAAAAACACAGAGATTTTTACGTGGAAAACACGTGGCTCAAAAGGTGAAAAAAACTACGACCTACTCCTCAGTAGGATTTTCCAAAACTCTTCACTACAACTCTGAGCCAAACAACATTTACAAAATAAACACTTTTGTAAACCTAGGACTAACTCTAATCCCTTTGTAGCAAACTAGCCTCTACCTAATTGCGACAAGCTTCAAGTTAACTCTAACCTGAACAGTGTGTACCTATTACAATTGCTTCTAATAAAGCTGAAAGATACAATATGAAATCACCTACTACAACAAACCAGACTCGAAAAACAAACAACTGGTTCTTCTAGATGGTCAGTAGTCTTTGCGTCGCACAAGGATTCTGCTTGCAAAATTTCTCTGGTAATTTTGCTTTCAGTTCTTGCTTCAATTTTGTCTTTGTGCGAATAATTCTTCAGTAGGAATACTTCAACATTATATAGCGCCAGAAGTTGAGATGTTCTTGTTTAGTTCTAATGCAACTCTTCCTTGGTGGAAGAGCTTGTGTTTATCTCAACTTCCTTCCTTTGTTTCTGTCCTTGCTGAACTCGAACTCTAACCTCTTATCAATTTGCAACCTTTTCGCATTAGGAGACAACCTCTTAGTTCATGGATTATTCACAAATCATGTTTATCTCCTGTGCATGTACAATTCTTGTGCCAATTGGTTCGTTCGAGTATGTTTGCCCTGATGGACCTGGTTCAACTGGGTAGGCATTTGTCAATCTTCAAAACCATGCAGTGACTTGGGTCAACAGGGTTCGAAACCCCGAACTATGTGTTATGTGATTTGAATTGTTGTGACGCACATGCCAAGTGATGGGCGTGCGATCGTGCACCATGAGACTTATGGCCTGGTTCATTCAATGGCACCGTCTAATGATCTCTTCTTGTTGATATTTGTGTTCCTATCAATGTGACCAAGTAAATATGTTACAAATCATGCTAGATATTATCTTAAGGCTTCACGCCGATACTATTAACACCCGAGTGGTAGTTTCTTGCTATCATCTCATTTGTTTTATTGACACACTATACCCAGTCTTGTTCATGCACATCATATCATGTCTCAGTATCGGTTATTGTTGCTTGGCACATCATATCATTATTCCAGGCTAGCTCATGGCATTGTGAGCCCGTGTGTGTGAGACTGGATAGTGATGACTAAGTGAGGCCCGGATCTCTGTGATGAGTGATAGTTATGGGATCAGGCTGCACGTCGCATCGGTTATGTTGATGATTTGATGGCGCTTGGGCTGTAGGAGCCCCTACGGAGTGTGTAACACACCCCAGTGAGTGCAAATTATATTGAGGGATGGATTTCCCTGGACATGGATTTGTCCGAAGGATTTTTGAGGGATGGGTTTCCCTGGACATGGATTTTTCCGAAGTATTGATACCTGGAGATGGATTTCTCTGCAGGGTTGGATTACCCTTTTTCCTCGGTACGGAGTGATTGTGTAGTCAGCATCGAGTATGTTTCGGAATGGATTTCCCTAGGCCGAATTGCCCTATACACTACCGAGTGGTTGAACACTTGAGATTGGGAGAACATGGCACATGTTAATGCATTCCATGCACCTGCACTTAGAGTTATGCTGAACTTATCACGTTACATTGTTTAGATTTGTATCTACTTTACTACTTGAGTTGAACACTTAATGAAAGCATGTCTACTTTACTATTCAGTTCAAATGTGATAATTGTTGAGGTGTAGTTCATCACTACCTATCAGCCCATAGTTTGGGATTATTACTTACTGAGTTGGTGTATTGACGTTACCCCCTGCACCTTGTGTGCAAACTCAGGTATTCTGAGCCACGGTAACGGCAGTTGATTTTCCGAATGCGGACTTCATTCGGAGAGATTGAGGTAGCTGATTGGCGATTGCAGACCCACCTTTCTCCTTCCTTATCTTCCATTAGTGTATTTTAATTGATTCCAGACAATTGTTGTCTTATTACATTTCAGAATTGTATTATTATTGGCTCGTGACTTAGTGACACCCGATGTTGGGGATTTATTTACCGTAGTTTGGGTTTTGAATTTATCTTGTTTTAGAATTCTATTGAAAAAGGGCTATTATTTATATGTTTTTATGAAAAATCAGATTATTTGAAATTTGTGTCAGCTTGCTTAGTTCCACGATAGGAACCATCATGATCGGGTTGGTTTTGGGTCGTGACACACATTAAGTTAGTTTCCGGAAATACCTTCACACATTTTTGTCGCAAAACCTAAGTAAAAGAGAGCAAATAAAAGGCTAAAATCCCTACTTATCAGCCCATGTCTTGGAATGGGGGAAAAGTCACAAATTACAAACACCAATTCACTTACGAGTCCAACCATACTAGTTTCACTCAAATCTGACTTCGAATCGACCTTCGCATCCAAAAAATTCATTTTATGAAGTTTCTACAATTTTCCCCAAATTCCCACCTCAAAGTACTAATCAAATGATGAAATTTGATATATTCATGTACATTAACCAAGTCCGAGTTAGAATTACTTACCCCAAATGAATTTCTTGAAAACCCACGAATAATAGACACAAACCGAGCTCCCTAGGTCCAAAATGTGAAATAATGCCATAAACCCCGAATATATATAGTTCACCCTCTAACCACCACGCGGTCCGTGAAAATCCAAGCGCGGCCGCGAAATCCTGCCGCGGTCCGTGAAATCCTGCTGAGGTCCACGACTTCAAAATACCAAAAGCATATATGAGTTCCGGAATTACCCAGACTCGCCCAAAACTCACCCCGAAACACACCCAAGGCCCTCGGGACCTCAACCAATAATACCAACAAGTTATATACCAACATACGAACTAGGTCGATCCTTCAGAACACTCAAAACAACATCAAAACATCGAATCAACCTCAGATTCAAGCCTAAAAATTCCTAAACCTTTAATTTCCGCAAATGACGTCGATACCTACCAAACCTCGTCCGAATAACCTCAAATTTTGCACACACGTCACAAATGAATCTATAAACCTACTCCAACTTATGGAATTCTATTCCGACAAAGATATCTAATTTTTCACTACCGACCAGAAATCACCAAATTTTCAATTTCGCCAATTCAAGCCTAATTCTACCACGGACCTCCAAATTACATTCCGGAGACGCTCTTAAGTCCAAAATACCCTAACAGAGCTAACCGAACCATAAAAATTTAAATCCGAGATTGTTTACTCATAAGTTAAAATCAGGTTCACCTTTCCAACTTGTACTTCTAAATAAGAGACTAAGTGTCTCATTCCACTCCAAAACCACTCCAACACCAAACCAACCAACCCTATGCAACATAATAGAGCTGAACAACACCTGTTGACCCATGTCACTGCATAGTTTTGAAGATTGACAAAAGGGTGACCAGTTGAACCAGGTCTATCAGAGCACACATCGTGCACTGACGAGCTGGCACATGAACCGTATATGCTTAGGAGATGTTTTGAATATGAAATATCAATGTACCAAGAGATTGTCTCCTAATGCGAAAAGGTTGCAAGCTGGTCTGATTAATTGAAGTCAAATTTAGCAAGGAAAGTAACAAAAGAAAGGAAGTTGAGTTTGGTTCGAATTGGTTCACCCAGGTAGAGTTGAACTGGAATTGGAAGACAAGCTCAACAACTGACTCTATAAATACTTGATGTATTTCTTCTGAAATTTAACACGCACAAAGCTGAAGTGAATCAAAGTACGAAAGCAAAATTCCCAGAGTTAATTTTTGCTAACAGAATCATTGTGCGAACCAGTTCCATCGGATTATTTATTGAGTCTAGTTGATTGTAGTAGGAGTTTTTAATATTGTATATTTCAGCTTTCATAGAAGCAATTGTAATAGGTACGTATTGATCAAGTTAGAGTTAACTTGAGCTGTGTAGAAATTAGCTAGGGGCTAGTTACTACAAAGGGTTAGAGTTAATCCTTAGGATTACAAAAGAGTTTATTTTGTAAGTTCGTTTGGCTCACAGTTTTTAGTGAAGAGTTGAGCAAATCCTACTGAGGAGTAGGTCGTGGTTTTTTCAGCTTTCGAGCCAGGTGTTTTCCACGTAAAAATCTCTGTGTTTTTACTTTACTGCTTTTTATTATTCACCAACAGTAATAGTTGGAACACGAAGAAGAACCAGGTTCTTCTACTGAGACAATACTCGAAAATTGGGTACCACACAAAGTAACCTATATTCTTGTGTGGTATTGAAGTCTAAAACATCAATTGGTATCAGAGCAGGTTATCCTTGAAAGGCTAACACCTTGGAGAAGATCAAGATGAGTGCACCACCTGGAAATTGGGAAGGTCAATCAACTGCAAGGCCACCACTCTTCAATGGCCAGTACTACTCATGGTGGAAAAATAGGATGAAAGATCACCTAATTGGAGAAGACTATGAACTCTGGGACATAGTCACTGATGGTCGTCTAGCCACCATGATGAAGACTACTGAAGGTATAGATATACCAAAGAAAAGAGCTGATTGCACTGCTGAGGATCTAAAGAAATGGGAGAAGAATGAAAAGGCCAAAAAGTGGCTAGTATGTGGACTAGGTCCAGACGAGTACAGCAGAATCCAAAGCTGCACCACTGCCAAAGAGATTTGGGAGACCTTGAAAGTAGCCCATGAAGGAACACCTCAGGTAAAAAGATCAAGAGGTACTCTACTGTACTCTCAGTATGAAAACTCCACTATGAAAGAAGGAGATACTATTCAAGAGATGTACACAAGGTTCACAACCTTGACTAATGAACTGAAGTCTCTTGGAAGAATCATTCTTGTAGAGGACAAGGTTGAGAACGTCCTAACAAGGGTCTTGCCTATTTCTTGGGAAAGAAAAATCACTGCTATCCAGGAATCTAAAAATATGGCAACCCTCAGATTGGATGAGCTAATTGGAAACCTCACTGCGTATCAACTGAGAAGGCAGACAATGAAGATGGATGGTCCAAAGAAGGAGATGAGTCTAGCCCTAAGAATCAATGAGGGAGCAGATCTGGAAGATGATGAGATGTCCATGATCATCAAAGAATTCAGAAACTTTCTCATGAGGAAGAAAGGCATCTCTAAAGGAGGAAACTACAACAAAGCAAAGGCTCCAGAAAGACCAACCAACGAGGGATGCTATAAATGTGGTAAGACTGACCATCTCATTAAAAACTGTCCTCAGTGGGAAGTAGAGTGGAAAAAGGAAAGATATGAGAGAAGGAACAGGAGGAAGGAACATGTTCAACCCAAGACAAACACAACAAAGGCTATGGTTGCTGCTTGGGGGGAAAGTTCAGATGAAGAATCAGAAGATGGGGAGACTGAAGATCAGGCGCTCATGGCAATTGGAGAATCTGACAAGGAATCACATGAAGAACCAGAGGTATGTATTTCTCATCTTAAAAATAAAGTAAAGTTCCTATCTAAGAAAAAACTCTCTGAGTTGCTACTTGATTTCATAGATGATTCTGAGGAAACAACCAAAGAGAAGGATCAACTATCTAAAGAATGTGCAAT